>JANAVB010008708.1:0-91092 GCA_029216955.1 Iris pallida | reverse complement strand
TATTTTTACTGCATAGAGAAAATATTGTGGGCGTATAGCCCCTTTGGCCATTTGGGCGCATAGCCCCTTTATCATGTGGGCGCATAACCTCATCTTTATGTGGGTGCATAGTCTGTATTTTCATGCTTCTATAATTGTATCTAGAAAAGTTGTGCATCGGGATCACTGGCATTTAGAAGTTCAATCCTGAACCAAAAACAAACCAATCCAATCCTTGACCGCAAACCAAAACCAACATCCAAAAATCAAACCAATTGACCCTGAATCCCTAGCAACCGAACTCGGCCAGCGTTCTGCACGAACTCTGAACTCGGTCCCCTAGTATCACTCCTGGTCTGCAGCATTCCCTAGTCTTTTGAATCTCAAACGTTTAAAATTGTGAACGTTTCCTAACCGAGTTCTGCCCGAACTCCGTCTAAAAAATTCCTATAAATAGAGAAGAATTTGTCATTTCTAATCATTCATTCAATCTTTATCTTCTCTATCTATTTCTAAGATTCCTATCTACTTCACAAAGCTTGAATCTTTAAATCTCCAGGACAACTCCCATTCTTCTAGTACCGGTAGTTTTCGATTAGGAGTACTGAGTTGCACAAGCTTGGCGTATAAAAGCTTTTCTCAGAAAGGTTTTGAAGTTTGATCGTGGGCTTCGGATAAAAATACGACGGTGTTGAAGTTGGCGTGTTATTCGGAGTAAAGCACGCGGTGTAATCTCTATTCAAACTAGTAGATTATAGCAAGCAAGAGTTCTCGTGAACTAGACTAGTCCTCTCAGAGAGAAACCAGTCTAAATCTTGGTGTTTGCGTATTGCTTTCTTGTCTCAACTTAATTATTGCTTTACTTCATTGCATTTAAGTTCATTTATATATCTGCTTCACCTGCTTAGATTTTAAATTGGTAAATATTTTTCGCTGTCCTCTATTCACCCCCCCCCTTAGAGGTGCCATCGATCCAATAATTGGTATCAGAGCACAGTTTATCTCTAGTCGGATTAAACCTCCTTGAGATATGCATCCCCATATCCAAGCAATAGTGAAGGCCAATCAACAAATAGGACATCCCTATTTGATAGCACAAACTACACGTACTGGAAGACACGTATGAGCTTTTCCCTCAAGTCTCTGATTTTAATTTATGGTTGATTGTCATGAATGGTTATAAGAAACCTCTATCTATTATGATAGAAGTGTTCTAGTTAAAAAAACCATTCGACAGATATACCAACCATGAAAGAAAACATATTAATGCTTTATTATGTGCTGTAGATAGAAGTAAGTTCAATAGAGTTTCATCATGTGCCACTCACGAGGTTTGGAAACTTATTAAGGTCACTCATGAAGGCACTTCACAAGTAAGGAGTCCAAAATATCACGACTAACACAAGAGCATGAGGCCTTCAAAATGAAGCCTAATGAGACTATCACAAATATGTTTACTCGGTTTCTAGATATTGTTAATCCTCTATCTTTCCTTGAAAAAGAATACAACAATCATGAGAAGATCCGGAAGGTGCTTCGCAGGCTAACCAAGAACTAGAATCCTAAAGCGACGGCCATTATTGAAGGAAATGATCTCACGACAATGACTCTTGAACCCTTATGGGAAAGCTTATGACGCATGAGCTAGACCTTAAAGATTTGAAAGTCAGCTCCAAAAGAGAAGGCAATAGCATTTAAAGCTAACCACAAGACAGCCTCTGACGATGAAAGTGAGATAGACAGCTCAAACAACGAGCAGATGGCCCTCATGACAAGGAACTTCAAAAGATTCCTTAGATATGAGAAGACAAGCCAGAAAAAGAAATATTCTAGAGACGATGAAGAACCAATCTGCTTCTGCTATAAAACAACAGGTCACATCAAGAAGGATTGTCCTGTTGTAAGAAAGGGAAGTAGGCATGATCAGGCGAGCAAGATAAGGTATTCGACTAAAGACTATGCTAACACTAGCATCTGGTGTGAAAGCGAAGCTAGTGACTCTAAAGAAGAAGAGAAGCCTCACAATACAGTGAACCTATGCTTTATGGTTATAGATGCTAAGAACCCTCTCTATGAAGAATTTACTTTCGATGAACTGTCTGATGCTTTCACTGATCTGTTAGAAGATCAGAGGAAAATGATAGACTTATACAAAAGTGCTAAGAAAGAGCTCAAATTTGTATAGTCTGAGTTCTCAAAGCAATCTCAAATGCTAGAAGATATTAGAGAGTCTTCTAGTGACACAAATGAGATTACTTCTTTAAAGTTAAGCTTACATAATACTCTTGAAAAGCTTGAAAAAGCCAATCAAGAAAATGTAAAACTTAACGATCTCTTTGAACTAGAGGAAAAGAAGTACAATATTGCTACTCAGAGAATAGATGCACTCACGGCCAAATAATGAAGCCTATGACATCTCTAAAAAGTTAGAGGTTAAACTGGGTAAACAGGTTGTCAAACCTATAGCTCAACACAAGTCACAAAGCCAAGCACAAACACAACACGACCAATACTGCTAGAACTGCCAGAAGCCAAGCATAATGTATATTTTCACACAATAAGAAAACACACACATCTTCAAAAACAGATATACATGATCTTCAAACTACACCAAGTACTAATACTTCTACTACATGTCATTATTGTGGTATGAAAGCTCAGGTATCATACCAGTGTAAGATAAGAAAGATAGTATATCTGAATGTATATGTATGGGTTCCAAAAACTAACATATCAGGACCCTCAAGAAAGTGGGTATCAAAGGTTACATCTTTAACTTGTGTTGTAGGTGGACTCCTCATCCAACTAAAAGTAAGTGGATTCTCGATAGTGGTTGCTCCAGGCACATAACAGGTGATAACACATTGTTTGTAACTCTATCGATGAAGAAAGAAGGTATGTCTCCTTTGGGAACAACCTTAAAGGATATATTATTGGAATTGGCAACATAGATACTTCTCCCTCACCCATTATTAAAGATGTATGCTTAGTAACAGAATTAAAACATAACCTGCTAAGTATTAGTCAACTGACTGATCGTGGTTATGGAATTAATTTTGTTAAGAATAAATGTTTTGTTTATGATAAAACTTCTGGAATAACTTTCTTTGAGGGAATAAGAGAGGACAACATATATGTACTATATCTGTCATAAAAGACTAACAGTACAGGGAAGTGTTTGTTCATAACTCAAGACAAAAGCTGGGTGTAACATATGTGTCTTGGACATGCGAACATAGACACTATTGCAAGATTATCCACCAAGAAACTGATAAAAGGCTTACCTGATATCACTTTCAAGGAAGATATAGTCTGTGCTGAATGTGAAAAAAAATAAGGCATCTAGATCATCTTTCAAATCAATAAACGCTATAAGTAGCTCTAGACCTTTACAATTATTATATATGGACTTATTTGGACCAAGTAGAGTCGCCAGTCTTGGCGGTAAACTATATGCTTATGTGATAGTTGATGACTATTCACGATATACTTGGTTTACTTTCTTGCAAATAAAAATGATGCCTTTTTGTATTTTGTATCTTTTTGTAAAAAAGTACAAAATGAGAAAGGATTCATGATTACTCGGATACGAAGTGATCATGAGGAGAATTCGATAACCATGAGTTTAAATCTTTTTGTGATTCAAATGGGTTATCACATGAATTCTCTTGCCCCAAACTCCTCAACAAAATAGAGATGTGGAGAGAAGAATAGAACTCTTGGCGATATGGTTAGAGTTATGCTTAACCAGCATAATCTTCCAAAATATTTTTGGCAGAAGCTGTCTATACAGCATACCATGTTCCGAATAGAGTTCTTATTAGACATATCTCTAAAGGACTCCTTATGAATTGGTTTAATAGAACTCCTAACATCAGCTATTTCAAGGTCTTTGGTTGCAGATGTTTCATTTTAAATACAAAAAACACTTAGGAAAATTCGATGAAAAGCTGATGAGGGCATATTCTTGGGTATGTGACAAAAATAAAGGATACAGGATATTCAACAAGAGGCTACTTGTTGTTGAAGAGTCAATAAATGTCATATTCGATGTGCATAGTCAACGCAAAGACGATAGTGATAATGAAGAAGAGAAAACTCCCTCCAAAGAACATCAGAAGATACACCATCCTTGTCCTATCTGGAAAGTCTGTTGAAACGATTGCGGTTTACGTCAGACCATCTTGAAGAACTGGTAATAGGTGATGTATCAAGAGGTGTAAATATTCGCTCAAGCATAAGAGAGATAGTTGCTAATGTTGCATTTAATTCCAAAATAGAACCTAAAAATGTTTTAGAAGCTTTTAATGATTAATTTTGGATTTCTCTAATGCAAGAGGAACTAAACCAATTTGAACGGAATCAAGTTTGAAAACTTGTTCCCAGACCTATTGATCATCCGATCATTGGTACCAAGTGGGTGTTCCAAAATAAATTAGATGATAATGGTTCAGTGCACGCAAGAAAGCACGTCTAGTAGCTTAAGGCTATAATCAAGAAGAAGGCATTGACTATGATGAGACGTATGCTCCAGTTGCTAGACTAGAATCCATTCGAATGCTTTATGCTTTTGACAGTTTCCATGGTTTCAAACTTTTTCAAATGGATGTCAAAAGTGCTTTTCTATATGGTTTAATAAAAGAAGAAGTTTTTGTAAACCAACCTTCTGGCTTCGAAGATGTCAAAATCCTGATAACGTATTCAAGCTACGCAAGGTTCTCTATGGTCTCAAACAAGCACCTCGTGCATGTTATGAGCACCTTAGTTCCTTCTTGCTTGAACACGGCTTTTCAAAAGGGAAGGTTGATTCTACTCTTTATAAAATCTTTAGATAATAATATTTTATTAGTACAGATATATGTAGATGACATAATTTTTGGATCAACTAATAAGATGCTATGTAACGAGTTTACTAAGTGTATGCAGAGTGAATTAGAAATAAGCATGATGGGAGAACTAACATTCTTCCTCGGGTTACAAATATGCAAATTTCACAAAGGATATTCATCAATCAAGCAAAATATAAAAAAGACTTGCTAAAGAAATTTGACATGGATAACGCCAAACTTATCAGCACACCTATGGCAACGTCCACAAAGCTTGATATAGATGAAATTGGTACACCAACTGACGTACGTAAGTATAGATGTACGATTGATAGTTTACTATATTTAACTGCTAGTCGACCTGACATTATATTCTTTGTATGCATATGTGCATGATATCTGGCTTGTCCTAAAGAATCACATGTGAGCGCCGTTAAGCATATCCTACGATACCTTAAAGGAACTTTGACGAGTGGCCTTTGGTATCCCAAAACCGATTCGTTTGACCAGATAGGTTACTTGGACGCAGATTTTGCTGGATGCAAAGTCGATCGTAAAAGTACCAGTGGCACATGTCATTTTCTAGGAAAGTCACTATTCTCCTGGTTTTCTAAGAAACAAAATTATGTTGCATTATCAACAACCGAGGTTGAATATATAGTCGTAGGACATTATTGTGCTCAAATTTTATGGATGAAGCAAACTTTGGAAGACTATCAATTATCGTTTAACCATATCCCTATTTACTGCGATAATACTAGTTCCATTAATCTCATGAAGAATCCTATATATCATTCTCGCACTAAAAACATAGAAATTAGACATCAATTTCTTAGGTATCATGTTTTACAGGATGATACTAATTTAGAATTTGTTGACACTGAACATTAACTAGCAGACATCTTCACTAAGCCCTTGGCTGAAGATTGTTTTAACTTCATACGAAGAGAATTAGGAATTTTGGATGTTGAAGTCATATAATTAAGTGTTAATTAATTAAAATTCATAAATTCCTAGAAACTATTTTGGTTATAAGCCGAAAGGGCCCTTCTGACAAAAAGACGTAAAAGTCTAAGCGACACGATGCCAAGTGTCTTCGGACTACCGCTAGCTGGGATCGGGCCCCCTACAGCTAACCCAAAATTTTTATAGGCTTATGTATTTTAATTAATTAATATTAATTATTTTTCATCAACACAATATTTCTAAGTCATCTTTGCATTATCTTAAAACCTTATCACAAACTTTCTAATTCTGTCCTGATTACCCATGTACTGAACTCGGTCTGGGTGAATCGGAACAGAAGTTGGACAGTCGGGTCTCCTCTTTATTTAAACCCCCAAAATCATCATCTTCTTCACCAAGCCACTCAATATTCCATCGAAAACCCTAACCCTAACTTCCTAGTTCTCCTTCCTGCAAGCCTCTAAGGTCTGAAAACTTAGAATCGGAGCTCTCTCGAAGTTCTCTTCAACTGTCTACTATCAATTTCGGTATATTTTACTCCGTCCATCCTTTTTAATTTCATATGGCTCCTAAAATTCCTATTTCTTCCAAAAAGAAAAGGAAAGTTGATGAAGGTTCATCCTCTACTCCTTACAAGACGGCCTCTTTTTTATTTTTCAGTCCCGCCAAACCGGATGGCGACTTCTTTGATGATTTCATTTTTGTGTCACAAGATATATCCAATGAATGGTTTAGTGACTTTCATCAAAGAAAGATTTAAGTTGCTAGATTTAGTTCAATCTAGTTTTCCACTATGTTCCAATGCAATTCGCATGTTCTATTACAATTTATCGGTCACTAACGATAAGGTGAAATCAAAAGTTGGAGGAATTGATATCGACTTTGATGCCAGTGATTTGGCAATTATGATTAACATTCCCAATATTGGGGAAGCATTAGTTGATATCACCTCGGTACAATTTCCCGAAGGGATAACTTTTGATTCATTTCGTGATTATTATGTGCACCAAACCCTCGACCTAAAGGCACTATTTGCCCTAAACACTTGAACAACTACTTCTATAACCTTCATAGATTGGTATTCTCTACCATTATTCCAAAGAATACCACCACTGATGAGATTTTATATTTAGAGCTTTCTGTTATCTATCATCTCCATTTTCATGTCACCTTCATCTGCCTATGACTATCATCGCCGCTATGGAATGGTGTCACAAGAAATCACGACGACTTTTCGATGCGATGTATCTACCTTATATACTTCAGTTCTTTGAGGTTATGCTTGGGGATTGTCCACAGGATGGTGCTCCTGCTTATCTTCATGAGCATCGTCGTACAGCTGCTCCATTTCAGGCTCTTCTTCCTCCTGTTGACCCATTAGCTGCTGAACTATATCCTACTCATCCTCCCGGTGGTGCTACTCTTGAGTCACTTCAGGCTCTTATGATGGATCAGTATCGGTCCATGGACTTCCGTACCACCCTTCAGCTTCAAGCCATATCCAACTCTGTGTAGGATATGTCATACAGTCTTGCTCACAATCCTAGTGATCCTATTCCTATAGTTCGTGATCCTACTAGACTTGGGTATCGCATTGATGATCCAGAGGCTTAGCGATACTTTGACCCTGCTGCTGCCCGTTATGATCCCAACCGATCTGCTGAGACCGGTCCTTCCAAGGCGGCAGGTGCTGATGATGATGATGACGAGGATGATGATTGAGGACATATTTCCATGTGATAGACCACCACTAGTTTTGTTTCTAGTTTTTTTTTTACTATGTAGTAATAATAAATTCTTCTTTCAAGCATTATCAGTTTCAACTTACTTGACTAGTTGTATGAACTCAATCTATTTCGGTTTATATCAGTATTTCCTATTTTCAGCACTGTGCATTCTTTAAATGTTAATGTTCGTCTCTCATCTAGATTGTGCTGAGTACTACTATTAATTTGCTTATGTCATTTTGCTTATGTGACAAAATAGGGGAGTAATATGATGGATACTTAATGCTTACAATGTTATGACTAACAGTTTTGAAGTTATACTTAATTTTTTTTGGAGATTCTTGTCTTTCTAGACTTTTACAGATATTCATCCTATATTTTTTTATGGCGGAGTAACAAGACTTGATCGTACATTACGGGGGAGCAAATACATTGTACCAATATTCAAGGCCAAAGCTACTACCGTACCTTCTGTACCGGATCAAGCGCATCAAGTCTTCTTCCGAACCGAGCTGAACAAATTCTTAAGTATCAATCATAGTTTTGTCAAATTATCAAAATGGGGAGATTGTTGGCCCTTTTAGCCATGGTCAAACCAATTTTGATAATTGACTTAAAACTTCAAGCTCGATATGAAAAGAAACAGAAGATCGCAGATTTTATCTCTACGAATTTTTCTTACTTTATTCTATATTTTCTTTTATTGAGTCTAGAAAAGTTGTGCGTCGGGATCACTGGCATTTAGAAGTTCAATCCTGAACCAAAAAAACCAATCCAATACTTGACCCCAAACCAAAACCAATATCCAAAAGCCAAACCAATTGACCCTGAATCCCTAGCAACTGAACTCGGCCAGAATTCTGTCCTAACTCGGACCAAACTCGGTCCCCTAAGATCACTCCTGGTCTGCAACATCTCTAGTCTTTTGGATCTCAAACGTTCAAAATTATGAAAGTTGCCCTAATCGAGTTCTGCCCGTACTATGTCTCAAAAATTCCTATAAATAGAGAAGAATGTCACTTCTAATCATTCATTCAATCTTCATCTTCTCTATCAATTCCTAGGCTTCCTATCTACTTCACAAAGGTGAATCTTTAAATCTCCAAGACAACTCCCATTCTTCTAGTGCCAGTGGTTTCCGATTAGGAGTTTCGAGTTGTACAAGCTTGGCTATAAAAGCTTTTTTCAAAAAGGTATTTTGAAGTTTGATCGTGGGCTTCGGATAAAAACACGACGGTGTTGAAGTTGGTGTGTTCTTCGGAGTAAAGCACGCGGTGTAATCTCTATTCAAAGTAGTGGATTATAGCGAGCAAGAGTTCTCGCGAACTGGACTAGTCCTCTCAGAGGGAAACCACTATAAACCTTGGTGTTTGCGTATTGCTTTCTTGCCTCAACTTAATTATTGCTTTACTTCATTGCATTTAAGTTCATTTATATATTTGCTTCACCTTCTTAGATTTTAAATTGGTAAATATGTTTCCGCAACACTCTATTTACCCCCCTCTAGAGGTGCCATTGATCCTACAAGGGTTAAGGTTAGGATTAGGGATTTTTGGAATTTTAACGATTGTGTCGTGTCTGGGGTTGTCGGCCACAGCAGGATGATGTAAATATAACAATAAAAATAATGGAAACTAAAACGATGGACATGGACACGGTGCACGGCATGACACGACACGACCCGATGGTGATGACGGCCGATTGTCTATGGTGTTGAGTTGAGGAATTTGTGAAAAAAACCAATGAAGGACCCCCCCCCCCCCCCTTTTATATAGGTGGGGGTTTCCTAGATTGATAAGGATTGGAAATCCAAAATAAATCTTTCCAATAAATGTTTAAATATAATATTTAAAGTGTATTTATATAAATCTAAATCTTATAAAGTAATTGGCAATACAAATCTAAGAAGTTTTAAATAGTATTCAATATTATCTATAATTGAAAGAATATACCTTCATAAATATAAATCTCATTTAAAATAACATAGCAACAGATTTAAAGACAACAATGAATAAATTTAGACTAAATCAAATCATAATTTAGATTGATCACAATAGGAATTAAGAATTTAATGAACTTATCTTTCCACAATCAAATAAATATTTAAAACAAATACAAATTCTAAGGATAACTAATAATGATAAAATAATAAATTTAAGATCATACTTTCATAAATACAAAATTAATTTTTAAAACAAATCGACAATACCCTTCGTCAACCAAAATATCTTTTATAAAATAAATTTATTTTCTAACTAAAAGAATATTTAAATTTAAACTAAAATAAATAAATAAATTAAAACTCGGAAAGTGGGCTTACATTGATAGTTTCTCTATTTCATTAATTTATATATGTATTTCATGCTTATTGACACACAGATACACATGATTAGTATTTTTGGATTCTATTTGTGTTTATCATGTTTCATAATTTTCGTGCTTATCGTGTTTATCATAATTACATGTTTCGTGAGTGACTTGAGTCCGCAATTACTAGTCAGGCGGGGAGGAAATGACTTAGATATATGTGATCAAACCTATAGCTGTGACTATTGTGGACCGTGGATAATAGTTAGATCATGCACAACTGATCACATATAGAAAGTGGCGTTTCCAAAACACTTAGGGTCCGTTTGGTTGTAATTTATAACTCATCTTTCTGAGTTAAACCAAATTGGCAAAAAACTATGATCGGTTCTAACATCTCATAAAATACATTTGAAAACTCTTTTTGGAAACCAGCTATTTAAAAACAACTTATTAAGACCAAACAAAAGCTCTTTTCAAAGTGCTCTTTTCATACACTCTTTTTTCACTCTCTCTCTCCAACTATCCACTCATGTCCTTCTCCTCCTCACCATTACTTTCCTTCTCTCTCCTCTTCCTCCTCTTCCGCTTCCACGGCCAAGTAGTAGAGTCCACCTTCACTTTTATAACTCTCGTAGTGCCACCCTCTGCCTCCTACTTTCTCCAACTATGCTAGCCCCCTCCCCCCCTCGTATCCACCGACTTCTACCTCCCCTCCTCGACATCCTCTAACCAGGCCTCCCGCTGTCGAGTTTGGTCTCTTTTGGGTCAGCACTACCTGCGCTGACCGGAGGTGGAGATGAGGGTTTCTTCGAAATCGACACTATCGTTCGGTCACAAATCAGTGGATACGGGAGCGGCAGCCGTTGGGATGGGAGGTAGAGAACAGGGATCGGCGAGTTGAGTGTCGCGGGTCCGAGGAAGCCGTAGAGTAGAGGCAGGGTTTGGTTGGTCGGGAACAGAGGAGAGTGTGTGAAACGACGGGTCGGGTGACGGTCGGAGAGTGGAGGCAAAGTTTGGGTCGGCCGGAGATGGCCGTTAGCCAAGGTGGAGGCAGGCTGGACACGAAATATGACCGTCGGAGAGTGGAGGAAGGGTCTAGGTCGACCATAGATGGCCGCTGGCTAATGTGGAGGCATGCTAAATTCCAGCTTTAGAAATATCTACGGCTACTTCCAATTTTTTTTACAATTCTTTTGACGCAACTATAAATATTTTTTATTCTTTATTAGAAAATTGTTTTTAATAAATAATTTTCCAAACAAAAAATTTAAGTTTTGTTACTGGAAATCATCAATCAGATGAAAGTAACCAAACGCAAACTCAGAATTTATACACTCAAAAAATAACTTTATAACATCTTCTATGAAACTGTTTTCAGAACCAAATTTCAGAAAACATATCCAAACAGACCCTTAGTAGCAGTTGGTTTATTCCTTCACATGTTTCTTCTCACTTATATTTGTTTTACCTTGATTACTGCCTATTACCATTTACTGTTCTATACTTCATGATTACCTTATTCATTGTATCTCCATATATCTATTCATTGTCATATAATTTCTATCATGTTATAAATAGTTATCATGTTTGTACTTGCACCAATCCTGACTGGATATATTTTTCAGTTGACGAGCTTGAGGGTATGTGTCCTACTCATTACGGTGCTCAGAAAACCCAAGTAGTGGATCCCCCGAAAGAGTAGTTTAATTATTCCTAGATGAATGCCTAGTTAGATAGTATAGTTGTGACCGGATTTGTCTACGAAACATTTATATTTGGATTGTATATATATTTTGGGATATGATGCACTCTTGGACGCTTGGTTTATCTAGACTTGGATTGGGACTTGAGATTTATTTTGGATTATGTATTTCTCTCACTTGTGTCTATTGTTCTTTCTCTTTATATTATTTCATGCTTTATCTTCCTATTAGATCTTGATTGAGTATTATCCTGGTTATATATTACTGTTCTCCTTTTGGAGTTAGATATCTGTTTGGATGATTAGTTATAGTGTTTGTCTAGACAGCTTACTACGTCGATGTTGTGGCGTAGACTGGACGTGTCCTACTCACTCGTACCCCTACATTCGGGTGTAGGTCGTGACATATTTTTATGGTGACCCATGCAGTCAGGCTTCTCAATAGAGAGATGTCATTGTGCGGGTCGTGACAAATACCATCCAAGTCCCAAATATAGAAACGAGGATACACACACACACACACACACACACACACATATATATATATAGAAAGAGAGAGGGAGGAAAAGAGAGAGAGAGAGGGAGCCTGATATAGCGGTAATGTTCTTCCCACCCCATGTCTAGTACTAACAAGTCAAGTTCAGTCTAGCAAGTATCAAGTACAAGTAATAGTCCTGCATCCTATCATAGAGTCCAACCACGAATAAATCATGTATGACTCTGTATCATGAGCGTGTCGGTGTCCTGTGGTCTATCATGTCAATGGAATACGAATAAATATAACTCAATACCTAGTGTCGATACTCGGTGTCTATATGACGACATCGGCACCCAAATATAATATGGACGCAAAGTACCAACCAATCCTACATCCTCTATATCAATGAACAAGAAATAAAAGTGTAAAAATTAATAAAGAAAAATACAAATGATCTAGAACATCGATAAGGTACACTTGTTGTAGTCTCCAAGCGTGCGTACAATGGTCCGGCTTCAACACTCTCAAACGAACTGTCATGAACTCCTAGAACATAGTAAAACTACCAATTAATGACATCTCGATGTCATAAAACATACCATATATAGCCATACCATATATAGTCTAAACTAGGCATATTCTAACTAAAATAGTACATAACCATATATAACCATATCTACTATATATAGTATCATGTTACCATGATAAAATAATACTTTATAAAATAAAATATAACATTTTAATTCTAGAATATTTATTTAAAATCTTTGAAAACAATATTTAACTATAATATTTACAAGAAAACAAGTTTCTACTTAATACGTTTAACTAGTAGCACATTTTAGCAAACTTGTCGATTCGATTGGACCCGAAAGTAAATAGAAATTTACAAATTTTAATTCTGGAATAATATTGTAGAATAATTTAAAATATAATTTATATACAATATATATATATATAAGGAATATATATATATATATATATATATATATATATATATATATATATATATATATATATTTGTTTATTTTAGTCATGTGGAAAAATTGTAACAAATTCAGATACGAGGGACACCAATATACAGCCACCCAACTGATCCGCGAGTTCTTACAATAGATCTAAAAAGTCAACAAACATTGTAAACACAGTCAGGAGGTCTTCTGGCAATCCTTGCTCTACTGATCTGGGGGATTGAGCGGGAACCATCTTTTATGACCTTCTTTTTCTGTCTTCCTTTAGGGCTTACTTGTAAACGCTTCAGCATTTTGCGCCTTGTTACGTGTTTATATATATATATATATATATATATATATATATATATATATATATATATATATATATGAGTCTGGATCGAGAGCCCCCCAGCGGGAGCCCCCTAAAAGCACCCCTCTTACTGCACCGTTGGATCGAGGGGATGCACCCGCAGGCCCCATGCAGCCCGCTCGATCCAACGGTGCACTAGGGAGGGGGGCTTTTGCGGGGCTACCGTGGGGGGGCTTTTGATCCGGATTCTATTTATATATATAATTTATATACAATTTTTACACTCGAAAGTAATAACTAGTTGTCAAGTCCAACAAGCCGCACAATGTCATAATTTATAGGATTAGTTGGAAAGATATAATCATGCAAAAATACTAATTAAATATTTTGAAATAATATATTTACAATAGTAATTTCCAGAATTAATTCATGAGTTTTCAAGACATTAAACATTAAAATTTCTATGACATTTGGTTGCAAAACAACCGACACAGCAAACTACGAAGATCAATGGATTTCTGCGATAAAAACGACGAAGAATTGACCACAAATTTATGCAAAATCATAGAGCAATAATTTAAGTACATGAATAATAGGTTAAAGAGGGATGTTAGGATGCTCACAAAGGGTCCTGAAGTCATCGTATGTCTTCGTAAAGGGTCGTAGGCAACAGCTATGTCCAGCGCGATTTAGCCTGCACACCTTGTCGTAAAATCTTCGTCATGGACAAACCGTTGCGATCCACGAGTCGCGGCTTTGAGGGAAGGTAAGGACACGTAGAGGTACAAGCTAGAGTTGCTTTGGTTGAGGTTTGATCAATAGAAACACAGGTGCAAAGTTTACCAACTGCTGGTTAGGATTTCCTGTTACGGATGAGAATAACCTTCAAGTTTGGCCCTCTACCGACCAAAAGAGTAGACGAGACTCCTCCGAAACTTTATAGGGTTGAAGAGGAGTCTATTATATTTCCAAAGAATCCTCACGAAGGGTCAAGGGATGCCAGAAAGTCCATGGACAGTTCGCTGGTGGGGGCAATTCTGGTAGGGCTGATTGGTATATCAATTTTGGATATTTTGTTGGACTCGGAGGATGTGGAAGAGAGCTACGAGATGGGGAGGTATGGGAATGAGGGAATGGCTATAGGAAAGAGGGTGAGAAAGTTTATGATAGTTTTAGTGGCTTTGAAGAGGAGTAATAGTAGGGGAAAAGATAGGATTTCGGAGTTATAACTTCCCTCTCTATTCGCATTCCACCCGTTGGCTTTCCCTCATACATGGATGCCATGGGATGAGTTTGGAATTAATTTGGATGGGCTAACCTAGTCTAGTTTACTTATGTTAGGTCCATACATACTAGTTAGCTTAGGTTCGAGTCGGTGTGGTCTTGATTGTGTCTGGTTGGTCCGAATGATCCAAAAATGGTCCAATGGTGATTAATGTGTGTAGATAGCACATGGGGTTAATTTAGTAGGACACATGGGTCATGGGAGTTATGGGCTTAGTGTAGGTCAAAATTATATATTGGGTCGAATAGTTTGAGTCCAGATTGGGTGTCCAATTTCAATTGAAAAATACAACAATTTTACGGTAAATGGTTGGCCTTTTTGATCCGAAAGTTGTACAATAAAATAGAGCAAAAAGGAATGAGTTTGAGTAGGACATAATATGTCCAAATGAAGGTAGACTCGTCTAGAAAAATGAATATAAAATTGGATTCGAAGAATTGGCATTTATTGTGCTTCAGAAGTCGAAGCTACAATAAAGTATATTTACATTCATAATTGAATATAAAAATAGTTTAATAATTGTAACATTCCAGTCCCAAAATACGTAGGACTAGGAACGTAGACATGTCAACCATATAATAAATATACGTAAGCTGTAAATGAGTAAAACCACAACCAACTAATCTCATCCACAAAATGAAAGAATAAAAGATATCACATAATAACCATGAATTGTCTTTGTACAATATGTTGGGCGGAGACACATCCACTACCAACCAATTTAAAGAAAAGAAGTACATGACATTTGAAATGATTTAGCGAAGGTAGCAAAAAAGATCCAAGATACGTCATCTTCAAAGGAATGGAGAAGATCACGGCCTCGACTAGAATACCTGCAGAAGACAAGAACACACACCTGGAGAGATCACCAGGTCCTCAGAGGGACATAACAAGACACATAATATCATGCCATAAAACTTAGTATAAACTGCTTAATAAATAAGTCAATTGGATCATAACATGGTCCAATACACACCATTGAATTAGCGTACCATCCCCCCAACCAAACAAGGACAAGAGATGGCACCCTAATCCATGATGAATACCTTTCCATGCCATAAATCCATTATGATATCCGAACCACAACAAGGTTCAGTACCTTCTCATCGGAGTAGTGAGCCACACCTATAACCAAACAAGGACAAGATGTGGCAAACTAGTCCGCAATAAGTTACTGTTCTAGGCCACGGTCAGATATAAGTACCCAAACCAAAAGTACGCATACCTAACGGATAAGGTAGCCTAATAGTTCTAGTGAATGCAGTTTTAAGAACACCCTCCAATGCATGGGCTCTCTGGCTAAAATAGGATTGGCATAGTCCCCACTTGGGCCACCAGGGGCATCAAGCATAACCGTTCCTCGAATGTGCAAGCAATAAAATAAATGGGTCGTCAACCCGCATCTCCGGCGGAGCGTATGGTGACAAGGGAAATGTGTATAGTAGCCCATACACTAAGGATATGTCCTCCCCACCTAATTCATATATGTTGCCTTAACAACACATAACCTCTATAACCGCTAAGTCAAACTATCATGCAATACTATTAGCGGTTAGCCCTATCGCACGACTTATACATACTGGTGGCCAGCCAGTCACGTATGTCCGAGTTCTATATGCGACACACGACTTCGTGGCACAAACGTGTCAAGGCCAATATATGCAACACAAACAAGGGTGGTCCCTTAAATCTAAGGTTAATATGCATAAAAATAATAAGTACGGGAAATAGGACTACACAGTAAAATCTATCTAATTATAACAGTATAGCATAGTTTATTTTACAGAAAAATGAATAATGAATAGATGCATGAATATGAACTAAAGTAAAATAAACAGCTACTGGCAAAGTGTAGGAACGAAATCGTAAAGCAGAATACTCTAGAGGTTGGATGAATAGAGTAGGCAGCGGAATAATGCTAATTAAAAATTGTTAGCAGCAAGATCACAGAATAATAATCACAACTAAATAATGTAAAGGCAGAGATAAGAAAGCAAACGCAAAGACAGCGATGTATACTGGTTTCCTTCTATTGAGGACTAGTCCAGTCGGTAGAACTCTTGCTACCAGTTGAATCCACTATTTGCAAAACCGCAAAGTTTCTTACGAAGTCCTTGCAACTTCTACAACGCGAGCTTTGATACGAAGAACTCGTCCAACTTCAATTGTGAAGAGGTATTCTTCTATCAAGCCTTCTGATTACAATCACTCAGAAACTTCTAGACCGTACCGCACTGGCAAATCGACTAGAGGATTGTAACTGGCTTGGGATCTGAAAATTAAAGCTCGAGAAAAACTCTTTGGAAGACTGAAAGCTTTAAGTAGAGAGAAGATTGAAAGTGAATGAGTGAGTTAAAAAGATCGAAATCCTTCTCTTTTTATAGGAGTTCCAAAGACAGAATTCTGGAAGAATTCGGGCAGAATTCGTGCAGAACTCGATGAGCAAATCTCGGTCAAATCCGCAACTGCAGGAGGACCAAGTTCCAAGGAATTCAAAAATCAAAACGGCCACTAACCGAACTCTGGCCGAACTCTGGCCGAGTTCTGTCAGGGTTTGGTTAGGGTTTTTCAAAATAGATTTTGGGGAATTTTAAAAACCTTTTTGGAGCTTTTGTAAATACGAATGTTTTTCAAAATAAAGGACATTTTTTAAAAATATTTTCAAATTATTTTGGAATAGCCTATTTGCCAGTACGACTCGGTGTACAATGTATTTCTAGACTCAATAAAATAAAAGATTATATTGCTCAAAGAAATACAGACTCGAACAGGCAAACATTGCTTCGGTCTTGAACTGAGTAGATAGCCGTTCTTGATCATGTCCAAGAGTCCGAGATATCCTGACTAGCTCCATATATCGAGTCAGAGTTTGATCAATTATTAAAATCAGTTTGACCATATGACCAATGGGCCAACAATCTCCCCCATTTTGATAATTGACAAACTATGAATGATATAACATCTTTTGAGATAAGATACCACAAAAATTGTTCAAAATTGTTCAATCCCTGTATTATTCTCAAAACAAAATGTTAGATCCTATTTCTCCCCCGTTGTCACTTAGCAAAATAATTGTGAAGAAATAGGCTCCCCCGCAATTAATGCATAAGCTACAACAGTGAAGAAACACAAGAAAATAATATCTCATGCAGTGAGAATATACAAGACATAACAGAGAAGTATTTCACAGGCAGTTTATAATATAGAAGCAGATAAAGATGCTTTAAAGAATAAATAAACTGATATGAAAGATAAACTATGCATCCCATAAAAATAAAATGATGTTCAAGAGACATCAAGAAATATCCAGTACAAGTCCTAAAAAAATTGATAATAAAAGCTAAAAAGAAAGAAACTTGGAATGTCGGAGCATTTCCAAGTGTACAGTAGACAATAACTAAGTCTCAAAATCAGCTAATACATCATCATCACATCTCCTCATCATCCTCATCATCATCAGCAGCAGCATGACCGGCATGTCCAGAAGGACCAGCTCCAGAAGTGCCAGCTCCAGAAGGGTGTGGAGTAGCACCAGAACTGCGATACCAATCATAAGCGTTACCGGGCTAAAAGTAGGCATGAACAGCCTCATCCTCACAGCGGTAACCAGAAAAGGCTGGATCTCTAGGAATAGAACCGGCAGAATGTCCAGTCTGAGCAAATCGGAGATCAGCTAGAGAATTTGCTATCGTCTGATAACGAGTGACATCGCGGAACTCACGTTCGCGGGACATATCCGTCATCGAGACGTACAAATTAGAAAGATGCTGGTGTATGACATCAAAGGTCATGGCATACTGCTGAGTAGGTGGAGGAGGTGGAGCAGTAGGAAGAGCAGCAGCAGTCATACTACGACAAGATAGCTTAAGAAACTTGGGCTCAGGGTCTTGAGTACAAGGTGACAGATCAATATCAAAACGCTGGAATATGCGTAGGAGAATCATCGCATAAGAGAGATTTCTATCTCTTGCACGACAACGTCCCATCATCTGGATAATAGTCTTAGGGGCAGAAAAAGGAATCCCCTTAAGAATATGATACATAGTAAACAGCTCAAGTGATGTGACATCATCCTTTGAAGTAGACTTCGGAAGGAGAGTGGAGTAGATGATGCGATGCAATTCATAACTAAACAAGTTCAAGTTATTGGCCTCGAACTTTCCAGAGCGAACTCGATCAGGGGCACAGAGTTCAGCTTTGAAACAAGCAAATGTCGTGCTGTCGGGAAAATCAAATTTAGTGATATCATCAAGCGGTGCATCTTCGTTAGAAATACCAAGGATTTCTGCTAAGAGGACATCATTGAACTCGATATCTAGTCCGCCAACACGAGCACTTACGTCAAACATGTCTAGTACGATATTACAATAGAAAAGTCTAATGGCATTAGTAGCTACCGAAAAACAAAGTTTAGCAAAGTGTTGTAACCCTAATGCCTCAAAATAAGGGCGGTGATCTAGAAACACAGTCCATTTGATAGGAGCGCCTGTGCATATGGATCTCATAGAAAAGTCTCCATACCACAGAAGGACTTGATCTAGGGTTTGAAAATAAAACCCATCAAACGCGCCATCGCTCGATTGAACTGGCGAAAAGAGGGAATCTATGTGAGGATTTGAAGATGATCCTTCCTCACTAGGATTGGTCGTCTTCTTCCTCTTGAAGGGGTTGAATCCCTTAGGCGGCATTGTGCAAATAAAGTAAATATGCACGAATTTGAAAGGAGGAGAAATACGAAGTTATACCTCCCGAGATTCAAGTATGCTGTAGAGGACAACGATCCCCGCACGAATCCAAAATTTGGATAGATTTCACCACGTAGATTGGGAGAAACGAAGTGGTGAAGAACTAGGGTTTGGAGAGCTTCGCGCGGCTGCTGTTGCTGTGGAAGAGGTTTTTAGAAGCAATGAAGAAGAAGAGGCTCTCGGGTTCTGGCTATATAACCAGATACCACTAACCGAACTCGGGCCGAATTCGGTCCGAACTCTGGCCGAATTTGCCTCGGGGTTCTGTTAGTTGGTTTGGGCCACTGTCTTTTTCATTGACTCATTTCAAAATTTTAATTCAAAGATTAGTAATTTCAACCTTCAATTAATATAATTAATATTATTTTATAGATTAAATTTTGTTACACAGTGACTATCTCAGATTAGCTGTAGGAGTACTGTCCCAGCTGGCGGAGGTTCACCGGGGAACTCTTAAGTACCGCTTCGCTTCAACCGTAGTTGTGGTGACAAACAGACTCTTTATTGGCTTGTCTCTAACACAGTTTTTGCGTATTAAAATATAATCATAAAACAAAATTAATTAACATTATTGACGTCCAAAATTCCTAATTCTCGACGTAAATAATTGAAACGATCTTCTGCTAGAGATTTTGTAAAGATGTCAGCTAATTGATTCTCAGTGTCTATGTAGACAAGGTCAATATCTCCAATCTGATGATGATCTCTAAGAAAATGATGTCGGATCTCGATATGCTTAGTACGAGAGTGACATACTGGATTCTTAGTCAAATTAATTGTGCTCGTGTTGTCACAGAAAATGGGAATGTGTGTGAAAAATAAATCATAGTCTTCTAAGGTTTGTTTCATCCACAAAATCTGAGCACAACAGCGTCCTGTGGCGATATACTCAGCCTCTGTTGTTGATAGGGCTACAGAATTTTGCTTTTTTACTAAACCATGAGACTAAAGCCTTGTCTAAGAAATGACATGTGCCGCTGGTACTTTTTCTATCAACTTTGCATCCAGCAAAATCTGCATCCGAGTAACCAATAAGGTCAAAGGACTTGGTTTTAGGATACCATAAGCCAACAGAAGAAGTGCCCTTAAGGTATCGAAAGATACGCTTAACTGCGCACAGATGTGATTCCTTTGGATTAGCTTGAAAACATGCACACAGGCAAACACTAAACATAATATCTGGACGACTAGTAGTTAAATAAAGTAAACTACCGATCATACCTCGATACTTACGTGTGTCGACCGGCTTGTCTTGTTCATCAATATCAAGCTTTGTTGAAGTTGCCATCGGAGTGCCAATAGGTTTGACATTGTCCAGATCAAACTTCTTTAGCAAATCTTTTGTGTACTTGGTTTGATTTATGAATGTCCCATTGTCAGTTTGTTTGATTTTCAGTCCGAGAAAGAATTTTAGCTCTCCCATCATGCTCATCTCAAACTCATTCTGCATATACTTAGAGAATTCTTGACAAAGAGATTCATCAGTAGATCCAAATATAATATCATCAACATAGACTTGTATTAAAAGAATATTATTATTCAAAGACTTTATAAACAAAGTAGTGTCAACCTTGTCCTTTAAAAAACCATTGTCAAGTAAGAAAGAGCTTAGACGATCATACCAAGCACGAGGGGCTTGTTTTAAACCGTACAAAGCTTTCTTCAACTTGAAAACATGATCAGGATTTTTAAAATCTGTGAAACCTGGAGGTTGTGCTACAAAAACTTCTTCTTTTATAAAACTATTTAAAAATGCACTCTTGACATCCATTTGAAATAATTTGAAATTATGAAAACATGCAAATGCACATAACATGCGAATGGATTCTAATCTCGCAACTGGGGCATAAGTCTCATCGTAGTCGATACCTTCTTCCTGATTGTATCCTTGAGCTACGAGTCGAGCCTTATTACGAGTCACTAAACCATTCTCATTAAGTTTATTTCGGAATACCCATCGGGTGCCAATGACCGGATGATCAATAGGCTTGGGAACAAGTTCCCAAACTTAATTCCGTTCAAATTGGTTTAATTCCTCATGCATAGCATCTAACCAAAAATGATCACTACATGTTTCATCAATGGTTTTGGGTTCTAGCTGTGAAATGAATGCAATACTAGAAATAATATCTCTACTGGATGTACGAGTACTTACACCTTTGGTAATATCACCAATTACCAAATCCTTTGGATGATCAGCCGTAAATTTCAATCTTTTCGGCAGACTCCGAAGGTAGCTGCTTTCGGGTTCTTCTCTTGGAGAATCAGCTGGTGTTGAGCTTGGTACAGTTAGATCTTCGTCATTGTCATCGATAGTCATTTGATTCAATTCATCAAAGGTGACGTTGATTGATTCTTCGATGATCATAGTTCGTTTGTTGAAGACTCTGTATCCTTTGCTCTTGGCCGCATAACCTAAAAATATACCTTCATCGGCCTTTTCGTTAAACTTTCCCAAATTATCTTTTGTATTAAGAATAAAGCATTTACAACCAAATATTCTAAAATATGAAACTGATGGAATTCTATCAAACCATAACTCAAATGGAGTCTTCTTCGATTTGGGTCGAATTAGAACTCTATTGAGAACAAAATAAGCTGTATTGACAGCTTCAGTCCAGAAATATTTGGGTAGACTAAACTAGTTTAACATTACTCTGGCCATTTCGGATAGAGTTCTGTTCTTACGTTCTACAACTCCATTTTGTTGTGGAGTCCTAGGGCAGGAGAACTCGTGTACAAAATCGTGTGTGTCACAAAATTGCTCAAACTCTGCATTCTCGAATTCGCTACCATGATCGCTTCTAATACGAGTGATCATGTAACATTTTTCATTCTGCACTTTCTTGCAAAAGGCGACAAATTCGAATAATGCATCATTCTTGCGTGTCAAAAAGTATACCCACGTGTATCTAGAGTAATCATCTACAATTACAAAAGCTTATAACTTACCTCTGAGGCTAGCAACTCTGCTAGGACCAAATAAGTCCATATAGAACAATTGTAGAGGTCTAGTAGTACATACTGCGTTTACTGACTTGAATGTGGATCTGGTAGCTTTGTTCTTTTCACATTGGTTGCATACCGAATCCTTCTTGAATGTTATGTCCGGTAAACCGCGTACTAGTTTCTTCGTGGATAATCTTGAGATTGTGTCCATATTTGCGTGACCGAGTCTCATATGCCACAGATGACTCTCATCACTTTTAGCCATTAAGCATCTACCTGAAATGTTAGTTTCTTCCAACAAATAGAAAATATATATGTTGTCTTCCCTGATACCTTCAAATATAGTACTACCAGTTGAGCTATCAACTATAGTACATTTGTCTTTGCCAAAGTTGATGCCATAACCATGATCAGCTAAATGACTTATGCTGAGTAGATTATGTTTCAACTCGGTAACCAGACAGACATCCTTAATCACATGATAGGGAGACTTACCAACATCACCGATACCAATGATATACCCTTTCAAGTTGTTACCGAAGGAGACATAACCTTCCTTCTTCTTCTTCGACGGTGTTGCAAATAATGTAGCGTCACCGGTCATATGCCGTGAACAACCGCTGTCGAGGATTCATTTGCTTTTAGCATGTGAAAGGTGTTCCACCTACAAAACAATTTGCAGATGAAACTTTTGGTACCCATTTCTTGTAGGGTCCTGAGATGTTAGCTTTTGATATCCATGCATAAATATTTAAATCAACAAGCTTTCTGATTCTACATACAGGAGAAATATGACCAGTGTGGCCACAATAATGACATTGTGCATGTTGAGTGTTGAAAGCTGAGTGGTGTGCATGGTTGGTAGGTTTAGGTTTTCTAGTATAGAAGAAAGCATACCTATAATCCTGTTTGGGCTTAACCTTTTGGGGTAAAGGTTTGATATGGTTAGGTCTGACAGTGTTTGGTTTGGGAATGTTCCGATTATTCGGTAAGTGACACGTGTTAGGGTAGGAAGCAGCAGTCTCAGGCTATATTCCTAACCTAATTTCCAATCTTTTGGAAGTGTCATACAACTTAGTATAGTCAGAAGTGAGTGCTTCCATTCTGACTTGTGCACATTGAAGACTTTTCTTCTCTTTAGAAAGTTCTTCTTTCAGTTGGTTAATAACCTTGTCATTCTCTTCAGATGACTTGGTAGTCTCGTATAATAAGAGCTTGACAGATGAAAGCTCACCAGACTCACTAACATTATTTCTAACCTCAGCTAGTTGGTCGGTAAGTCTTCCTATTTCACCTTTGTACTCTTTGAGTACCTTCTTAGAGGTTTGATATTTGATATACAGTTTCCTGTAATCACTTAACAGTTCACTGAAGGCATCTCCTAATTGCTCAAAGGTGAAGTCATCATATGTATTAACTACAGGTTCAGTAGGTACCTGATCGGATGCCATAAAGCATACGTTTGCAGCATCTTCTGATTCTTCGTCTTCTGAGTTGCTGGCTTCACTTTCATGCCATATGCTGGTGTTGGCATACTTCCGTGATGTTGATCTCTTCAGGTTCCCTTTCTCATACCTGTTGCTCTTCTTGCTTGATGATGAGTTTGTAGGATAATTCTTCTTCATGTGTCCCTTCTTCTTGCAGCCATAGTAGACAGTATCATCTTGATACTAGTTGTTGCTGCTATTGTTTTCTTTGGTTTCTTCTCATATCTCATGAATCTTTTGAATTTCCTTGCTAGGAGTGCTTGATCTTCAGCATCAGATTCACTGCTATCTGAATCACCTTCAGCAGTTTTTCTGTGCTGAGCCTTGAAAGCGATCGTCTTCTCCTTTGGTGCAGGCTCTTCAAAATCTTGTAGCTCCAGTTCATGAGTGAGTAGCTTACCCATGAGTACTTCGAGGGACATAGTTGTGAGGTCGTTCCATTCAATGATTGCAGTAGCCTTTGGAATCCAGTTCTTGGTAAGTGCTCGTAGGAGTTTGCGAATCTTTTCATGGTTACTGTAATCTTTGCCTAGGGAGGACAAAGGATTTACAATATCCAAGAATCTCTCGAACATCTGAGTAACTGTTTCGTTGGGCTTCATCTTGAACACCTCATACTCTTGAGTAAGTCTGCTGACCTTTGATTCTTTGACTTGATTCGTGCCTTCATGTGTGACTTCAAGAAGCTTCCACACTTCATTAGCAGTTGTGCAGATAGACACCCTGTTAAATTCAGTTCTGTCTAAAGCACAAAATAAAGCGTTAATAGCACGTGCGTCAAGACTGGCCTTTTTCTTTTCTTCCTCTGTATATCTATTATGGGATTTTTCAGATAAAACTCCATCAACATTTATACGAGGTGGCTTTTGATCGCCATCAATAACAATAGACCGTAAATCAAAGTCAAGAGATTTCAAGAAGAAACTCATCCGTGTTTTCCAATAAGCGTAATTTGTACCATCAAACAGTGGAGGTCTGTTTGTGGCCTGGCCTTCACTTGTGAATTTTACAGTTGCTATGTGTTGTGCTGTGATCTATATAATAATTAATTAAATGAATAAGTAATTGTAATGCTACCTTGCTTTACCTGTAACACCCACTCTGATACCAATTGTAGGAACGAAATCATAAAGTAGAATACTCTAGAGGGGGGTGAATAGAGTAGGCAGCGGAAAAATGCTAATTAAAAATTATTAGCAGCAAGATCACAGAATAATAATCATGACTAAATAATGTAAAGGCAGAGATAAGAAAGCAAACGCAAAGACAGCGATGTATACTTGTTTCCCTCTGTTGAGGACTAGTCCAGTCGGTAGAACTCTTGTTACCAGTTGAATCCACTATTTGCAAAACCGCAAAGTTTCTTACGAAGTCCTTGCAACTTCTACAACGCGAGCTTTGATACGAAAAACTCGTCCAACTTCAATTGTGAAGAGGTATTCTTCTATCAAGCCTTCTGATTACAATCACTCAAAAACTTTTAGACCGTACCGCACTGGCAAATCGACTAGAGGATTATAACTGGCTTGGGATCTGAAAATTAAAGCTCGAGAAAAACTCTTTGGAAGACTGAAAGCTTTAAGTAGAGAGAAGATTGAAAGTGAATGAGTGAGTAAAAAAGATCGAAATCCTTCTCTATTTATAGGAGTTCCAAAGACAGAATTCGGGCAGAACTCGATGAGCAAATCTCGGTCAAATTCGCAACTGCAGGAGGACCAAGTTCCAAGGAATTCAAAAATCAAAACGGCCACTAACCGAACTCTGGCCGAACTCTGGCCGAACTCTGGCCGAGTTCTGTCAGGGTTTGGTTAGGGTTTTTCAAAATAGATTTTGGAGAATTTTGAAAACCTTTTTGGAGCTTTTGTAAATACGAATGTTTTTCAAAACAAAGGACATTTTTAAAAACATTTTGAAATTATTTTGGAATAGCCTATTTGCCAGTACGACTCGGTGTACAATTTATTTCTAGACTCAATAAAATAAAAGATTGTATTGCTCAAAGAAATATAGACTCGAACAGGCAAACAACGCTTCGGTCTTGAACTAAGTAGGTAGCCGTTCTTGATCATGTCCAAGAGTCTGAGATATCCTGACAAGCTCCATATATCGAGACAGAGTTTGATCAACTATTAAAATCAGTTTGACCATATTACCAATAGGCCAACACAAAGTATCTTGCCTGGTATGATGCCTGGTGTGGTGCGATGATCAAGATGGTACAGTATTGGACTTCACTGTTACAAATATGCAAGACGGCCTCCGATGATGGCACGGACTGTTCCATCGGCTCTAGGACGGTCAAATTAGCTAGGGTCGACATAAAGTAGTACAGAATTGACAAGGGAGTATGAATGATGGGATTAGGCATGGGCAGGAGGATAATTAAAGAAAATTAGATAATATATTATATATACGATTTTAGAAAACTATTTTTAATACTTGAAAAATAGAGTTTTATTTGGTTAAAATAATTTAATTAAATAATTAAAAATCTAGATTTATTTTTGTCAAAATAATATCTTAAGTTTGAAATCTAGCTTTATTTACTCAAAAAATACTTTTAGGTAATACATACTCGAAAGTTCCAGAAATTAATTTAATTAGGAAAATACTACTATAATATTTTAGACCAAAAACTTTATTTAAAATATGACCACAATAAAATATATTAGGATTTTGAAATTTAGTTTAAAATCCCATTAATTTATTTTGTTACCATTAACTTTGAAAAATATTTCTGAAAAATTTTATAGTAAAATTTTGCATTTAAAGAATATAAGGAGAATACTGCTAATAATAACCATAAGAATTATTACAAAAATATATATACTTCACACAAATATACATAGCTAGATATACATACATACCTAATACATACTTAATAATAATAATAATAATAATAATAATAATAATAATAATAACAATAATAATAATATCTGAACCTGTTCTACTGTTCCTTTCTCTGGTCTCGAGAGAAACTATTGGAAAGAAACACACAAAAACAAAAAAACAAAAAAAATGAATAGAAGGTCAGCAGTGGTCAAAGAGAGGAAAGAGAGGGTTAAAGAAAGAAAAATTGAGGAAGGAGAGCGAGAGAGAGCGAGGGGGAAAGAGGCCTTATAGCGGTGGAGCTCCGGTGCTCCGGTCCGGGCAAGGCGCACGGAAAATCGGGAGAGACGGTTGCGGCTAACAGTCTGAAGATACTGAAGAATAGGTAGACAACTCCAGAGGGGGTGAATAGAGTTTATAACAATAATAGCCAAATAAAAATTAAACTCTTTTCACCACTAGTAAATAATCAGAGAGTAAATGCGAAAATGAAAAAGATTAAGAGAGCATACGCAAACACAGTCATTTTTAACCTGGTTTCCCTCGTAGAGGACTAGTCCAGGCCTGAGAACTCTAGATCAGGATTAAATCAGCTATTTGTGAAATAGTAGTTACACCCCGTGCCTTTTTTTCAGAAGAGCATGTCAACTTCTTACAAAGATCGCTGTGGCGATACTTGGAATTTTCCAAGCGACTTTCTTGACTCTTGCACAAACTCCTAACTGAATAGCACTGAGCACTTTGAGGCTTAGGAAGCTTGTGGCTAGTAGATGAGAAGGTTAAGGCTTGTATGAGGCTTATATAGAAGAGAAGAGAAGATAATTTGATAATTGAAAATGAGAGAATTCAAGCCCTATTATACTAGTTGGGATAGGCAGAATTCGGCCAGAATTCTGTGTCAAGAATTCAAATTTTTGGCCGTTGGACAACTAACATACAGTAAACCCTAAAAATTAGGGTCCTAGAATTTAGAAGATAGAGTTCGGTCCGAACCCTGTGTGGAGGCAGAGTTCGGCCCGAACTCAGTCTCCATAGGACAGAATTGCTCAAATGGGCTTTTTTGGGCTAGTTTGGTTTGGTGGAGCTTTTGGTTTTGTTTGGTGATAAGGTATAGGCTCACAATACCGAGTGCTACTCAGTTTACATTTAGCTAGACTCAATAAAAGTAAAATAATATATACTCAAAAACCCGAGTACGCTGCAGGAGAGAGCCGACGTCCGTCTTGTACTGAGTTCTGTCATATTGAATTATGATAAGTATCATATTGTCAATTTTATCAATATTTGGTTGACTGTGATTTGGGTCAACAATCTCCCCCATATTGATAATTGACAAAATGATATTTGTATATTCAAAGTTCATACATGGACACAAGTAGTAGTTATGCATAGAGCAGTAGCTCTCCCGTAAAAGTAGCTCCCCCATAAACATAGCTTCTCTGTAAGCCAATGTTCCTTATCCTGATATACATAATCTCTTCCAAAACATAGATATCACAGGAACATAGATATCACAGGATATGATAAAATTATGAATATCAAATAGATCTCCCTATTTTGACATTTATCAATGATGCATAGCAAATATGAAACTCAAACAGACAAAAGACTGTAGAAGAAATTAACTGGCAGGCACACAATAATAATGATATAATAACTGTAAAAAAATTATAAAGATCCACAGAACATAGAGTGTACTCATACAAGAAAATCAACTACATAAACATAAGTCCATAATACATAAAAACTAAGTAAAATCATTATCAGCAGTAGCAGGTACAGAACCACATCCATCATGGAGCGCCAGATGGTCCAGCGGTGTCAGATGGATCAGTATCCGAATGACAAGGATCCATGAAAGCTGTATCCAGATCCAAATTGTAGAAGCATGGAAAAGGAACATGAAAGCTTCATGCGGCTCAAAAGTCCTTTAGAGCTTCATGCGGCTCAAAAGTCTCTTAGAGCTTCATGCGGCTCAAATGTCTCTTAAGGCTTCATGCGGCTGGAAAGTACATGATAGCTCCATGCGACTCGGAACAAGCCACGTGGCTCTATGCAGTTCAAAATAGGCATCTACAGCTGGCCATCATTACTCTGTGTAGCTAGCTCATTAAATGCTCTGACGCAATGCAGCAGCCCTGACGCAACGGATTTACAGCTCTGACGTAAAGGTGAAATGATGACTCTTGATGTGTTCCTAGAGAGACGAGGAAAATCTTTATAGCTGGCATGATCCACCCATTTCCAAAGCCCTTTATGCGGCTCAGTTGTAAGGACTTCCATGCGACTCAGTTGTAAGGACCTCCATGCGGCTCAGTTGTAAGGACCTCTATGCGGTTCAGTTGAAAGGACTTCCATGCGGCTCAGATTAAAGGACTTCCATGCGGCTCAGATTAAAGGACTTCCATGCGGCTCAGATTAAAGGACTCCCATGCGGTTCAGTTAAGGCCATCCTTATGCGGCTCTGACACGAGGCCATACTCATGCGGTTCAACTATGACAGTCCTCCATACGGTTCGCAGCAGTTGGGACACGTGGCAGGGGTTGATCAAATCCTAACAATTCAGATTTATGGTAATCGACATAACAGGTAGTTGGGACACGTGGCAGGAGATTGACCAAGACTTATCCACTCGAATTTGTTGCTACCAGCAAATCATAACAATGCAGATTTATTGCAATCATCATAACTGCCCAATACAGCTTTATTACAATCATCATAACTGTCCAGATCAACTCCCAATAAATGATGCAGATTTGTTGCAATCAACATAAATAACCCGGATTGATTTTCAACAAACAGGATCAAGACGAATCTTAACGAATCCCTAACCACCCGCTTTTTAAGGGGCAATTACTGCACACCCCACTTCAATAAATAGCAAAGGGAGGTTAGGGATGAGAACGGGCATAGAGAGATATACGTACAGAGCTCGAGCAGAAAGACGAGCAACTCCCGCACACACAAAGAGCATTTCTTCGCCAGAGCAGAAGCTACGTCCGATCATCCAAGGAGTAAGGCAGAGTTGATAGACTCTCCCGAGCCTCTATTGTCACCACCCAGAAAAATTAAACAATTGTACTTAGATTGCTTTTTCTAGGTTTTGTTCCGAGGCACTCTTTGTACGAACGAGTTTGTATTGTGAAGTAAAAGTCCAGTCCTCCCGTAAAACTGTTCTGTTTTTTTATAATCAATAGAAAACACGATGGCGACTCTGCTGGGGACTAACTTCTCCACGGCTGAGAAGTTGGTGACGCAATCGGACGTAGCCAAACTTGGCTCCACACAACAGATGCTGGTCGTCCGCTTCGACCAACAGGCGTTTGAAGAAATGCTCTCTGACGGAAGCGCTGGCCCGGTCCAGAAGCGAGCCCGCACGAAGAAAGCCCGCAGGGAGTGGAGACCCAAATAATTTGCTCCTCCCCAAGCTCTGGACGAAGTGTTTTCTGCTGCCCAGGATGGCAGAAATTCGCATGCGGCCCCACTTCAGGCTACAGAGAACCCTGCTGTCCCCAAGTCCGGCAGAGGAAAGCACTACGATGCTAGATTTACGAGAACAAGGGGGAACTCTGTACGGAAGCCGCATAAGGACGCCAGCCGCATGAAGACTCATGCGGCCACAAAGGCCAGCCGCATGGAGAAGGCTTATGCGGCCAATACTTCCAGTCGTATGGAGAAAGCTCATGCGGCCACAACTGCTTGCCGTATGGAGAAGGCCCATGCGGTCACAACTGCCAGCCGCATGAAGGAGGCTCATGCGGCCACAACTCCCAGCCGCATGCACACTGTTCAAGCGGCCACAAATGCCAACCGTATGAAGAAAGCCTATGCGGCCACCAATCCCAGCCGCAGATCATCTACTCCATGCGGCTCAGGTTCAGTCTTTGACTGTCTCTCATGCGGCCCTTACTCCAGATGCTTCCAAGAAAATATGCCAGACTCTGTGCAGCACCATTTGGACTCTTCCTACTATGCACCCTCGGGTGCTAGAGCGAAGAAGTCTAGGACAGTGCGGGCTCGACGAGCTCTGTCAGCTGTCCCAACCTCTGACCATCCGAGAGCTCCGCTTACTGTTATGCAGGCCTCCGATGGAAAGTTGTACAAAACCACTCGAGTCCAGCCCCCGGCGGCAAACGGACAGAGTGGTTTCCAAGAGTCTCCCAACAATCAGGGAGCAAATATGGTGCCAACAAACTCGGATGCTCGGGATTCCCGGGCCCACAAAACGGGTGTAAAGGTTGCTCGAGATGCACCTGACTTGCGTGACGTGATCCTTCACAAGCGCAAGGAAAGAGAAGAAGCCTCGGTGTGCAGAGAGTCCTTCCATGGACATTACTGCACCCAAGTCATTGCCAACTGCTACTGCAACAGCACGACAGTACAAGAAAATCGACGATCCGTTTTCCAACGACTACGACAACCAAGCTCAGAGGACGAGGCGCTTCTCGTCGCCTTCTGCAATTCTGCTCAGAAGATCCCTGGCGGCGGAAGAGAAAAGAAAACAAATGTCTCCAGCCCAAAAATCTCAACCAAGAAACTCTCTTGTAAGCGGTTGTCCACAACCGTTACAGGAGGAGTTTACCAAGGTACCCACTCTAAGACGAAATCTTCAACACTTGGAGATTCGTCATCTATATCTCTGGGGGTAGCCGAAGCTGGGGGTAGCACCCCTCCGAATGTCCACAACAATCCGGTGTTCCATGAAGATCTACCAGGGGAAATAATTCCCCCCACAGATGCAGTAGATCCGGATGTCCCTGAGGACGTCCACGGGTCCCAAGACGAGGCAGCCTCTTATGCAGGGGGTAACAGTTCCTCCGAGTCTGAACTGGAGGAGAACATTCCTACGTACCCCGACGACTTCTCTCTGCGAGGGTATGATTCGGAGAGCACATCCTCCACAGTTTCTTCTACTGTTCTCCGTGTGAGAACAGTATTTATGACTGGGAGTGACCAAGACGGTCCCAGTGATCGCCAACGCATCGACACTCTGGAGGCCATACTTTATACCTTGGTCAAATCCGTCGACGAGATCAAAGCGGCCCTACCAACTCTGCAAGGAAGGACGCCTGGCCAGACAAGCTTGGGTCCCGCGGCCAATGCAGACTCGAACTCAACCCCGGGCAACAATCCTCCTATAATATCAGCTCCCACCGCTGCAAACGAGGCCAGGGAGGCAAGACGAGAGGTCCAGAAGCTCCGGGCCATGTTCTACGCCCGAGAAACTTGCCAGAACCTCAGGATACGACAACCGTATCCTGCTGCATGGAGAGATGTTCCCGTCCTACCAAGATATAAACCGTTCAACATCAATCCGTATAATAGGAAGACACCTGCAAGCAGGTACATCACCTACTTTGAAGTCACAACCGACCATCTGCCTCATGACGACGCCATCCTTACGCGGTTGTTCATTGGAGCGTTGGAAGGGGTCTCCTTCGACTGGTATTACAACTTGCCAGGCAACTGCATCCATTCATTCGCCGGCTTCAAAAACATGTTCCTTGAAAGGTTCTACGAAGTAGGACAAGATGTGACAATGTCCACCCTCATGGACGTTGTTCAAGGTGAGAAGGAGCTGACAAGGAACTACATTGAGCGGTTTCGCCAAACCGCGATGAAATTACCCTCTGGCAATCCAGATTCTTCCTTGATTGAAATCTGCCAAAAGAGGCTGCTTCCCACAATCAGCCTCTGGATGGGCGAGAGTCAATTCAAGGACTGGAAGACTTTCATCATCAGCGCCACTAGCGCAGAAGACAAATTGAAGAAAGCCCGCCAACTGGGATTGCACATCACGGAGGGAGACGACAAAGGCAAACGCCCTAATGCCAACAACAACAACGACGGTAATTCCTACAACAACCGAGACAACAAGGGTAAGCAGGCTATGGCGGCTGACACAGCCCAGAAGCCTGAACCAAAGCCGACAAAAAAGCAGTGGCCTCAGATGACCTACTCCTTCGAGGACAACCATGTCAAGCCCATCTTGGACATGCTCATACAAGGGGGTAGAGTTCAGCTCCCTCCACCAAGACGAGAACTTCGGTCGACAGAAATAGAGAGCCCTAAGTACTGTCACTACTATCGCTACGTCCACCATGCTACGCAAGACTGCTTCCAACTGAAGCGATACATCCAGCATCTCATCGATTCTAAGGCCCTGGCCATTGATTTCGAAGAGGTGACCGTGGCAGCCAACATGGTGTCAGTACAGTTCGGCAGCTTCCCTCCGACAAAGACTCAAGACGGTGTAGTGCCCATCCCTCGAACAACAATAGAGGTTGCTAATCTTCTACCTTCCCGAGACCAGGCTGTTGGTCTAGTGCCCGTTACCACATCACGAGGAGAGGTCATGTGGGTCCATCTGGACCTGGTACCTGAAATGACTCAGTCCACACCACCCTCCACCAGCAAAAAGAAGAGTGGAAAAGTCAAATCCTGTCGCACAATCTCGACATAGGTCGAAGAAGCTACAACTGTCGTCACCCGGTCAGGTGCACAATCCCAACCTACACCGGGTAACTCGGCTGAAGATCATCAGCCGGCTACTGCTGATGCTCCAGGACCTTCTCAGCCTCCGACGATCGACAAGCCTAGGCCGAAGGAGACTCGCTTTGACAAACCACTCCGAAAAGAGGCACCTCATGGGCTGGAGAGGCTCTACAACTTTGACATCTTGGCATAATTGGCCAACACACCGGCCAAATTATCGCTATACGAGCTCCTGAGACTCTCTAAAGATGTTTGCGTTGCACTGAATGAGGTACTCCAGAATGCCGATGCATATCTGGCTCAGTCTAATCTCACTAGGAAGAGCTCGCCTGCAGATCTCTAGGACAGCGCTTGCACAGATACAATGCCCAATATTGTCTTCACTCTGCAGGATATGCTTATCAAGACCAACCTGCACGATCGTCCTCTGTATTATACTGGATACATTGGCGACATCAAGGTGGATCGGATGCATATTGATCCTGGTTCTTCCATAAGCATCATCCCGAAGAGCCAGCTGCACCATCTGCGTATCTTATTGCATCGCCTGACACCGACAAGCACTGCCATCAGCAGTTTCAATTCAGACAGAAGCTATCCGATCGAAAAGATTCGCCTGAAGTGCCAAATCGGCAACCTTCAGTCAGAAGTGACCTGTTACGTCATAGATGCGGATACTTCCTACAATATTCTTCTGGGGCATCATTGGATATACGATTACATGATCATGCCTTCCACACTGCACTAGTGTTTCAAGTACGTCGACAAGCACGGCTTCGTGAGGACAGAATTTGCCGACATCGATCCTTTTAAAGGGGTCGAATCCAACTACTCAGACTCATGCTTGTACGAGAAGTCGAAAAGGTACCTTGTCGAAGGAGATACTCAAGCTAAAACTGAGGTGGCAACTGGATCGGAAGAATATCTAACGATCCACCTCCAAGCCCGCAAACCTGGCAGAACTGCACCCCTTACAGCCACTCTACGTAAGGATGCAATCAGCCTCTCTGCACATGAGGAGCAGATGATAATTTGACTGCCAAGGTCGGGCCAAGCGCCAAGGCCTACTATAGAGCCACTGACAATCAGGCTGCCTAGAGCTAGCCAGCAACAAACAGAGGAGCTCAATCCCTCTGTCAAGCCGATGACGATTCATCTTTCCAGAATGAATCGGCAGCCGAACGCAAAGTCGGGGACTGCAAGTGAGCCAAAAACTCCCCGTCTCACACCAAACACTAAGCTGGGGGTCGCTAGTATGCCAACGACACCACGTTCTGCTCCACCAGTGGAGCCTCTAATGATTAAGCTGCCCAAGTCATCCTCCCAGTCTTCATTGACATAGGGAGTGGCCGAAGAAGAGTCAGAGCTGGCCAAGTATGTGGCTGCTCATACTGATGTTCCATCCGCAGATGATGTAATTCCACTGGAAAAGATACCTTACTTCATCAATAAAGGGCTATCTTTGAACTACCTCGAGCTTAATAAGCTTTGTACAATGTATGCTATGGAACACGGTATAGGCACCCACCTACACACACAGGTGACAAATGTCTACACCGCAAACCAACTTACTCCAGTAGAAGATGCTTACTGCATAGTCGAGGAAAAGGACCATCCAATCATTTTCGGCCGGAAGATTGATCCACAACCCTTCAGGATAGAAGAAGTTGATCTCGAACCCGACACCGGAAGACTGCCCCTATATTTGTATAGTTCCCTATCCAAGTACCTCATACAAAAAAAGGGGTATGATTTGGAAACTACGCCAGGCTTGAATTATGGCACTGGACGGCGGTTACCCTTACAATTGCCAGTCCCGGCCGGGAAACCACGGGATTACTACAACAAGACCAGAAGTGGGCTAGGTTATGTTACACCTGCAACGACCCCTGAAAGCTCAGACGAGGAATGCGACTAGCATTCACACTCAATCGGATCACCAACTTCTGATTCTGATGTCAGCATCGGTGTCACGACCCGCACCCTAGAGTAAGGATACGAGACTTGGGTACGTCCAGCCTACACCGCAGTATTGGCGGTAGAACGCTGTCCTAGGTCAATATACACCTAACAATATATATATAAACAGTTTATACTCCCCGAATGGGGGTGACATAGCAGTAAAACTCAATCACAACTAAGAAAGAGATAGCACGATATGAAATAGAACTCAAGGAAATAAATAGATGAAAAGTAATCTAGGATAAACCCAGCAAGATCCAGAAGTACATGGTCTCAGATTCAGAATGAAAGAAATATATACAACTCTGAACTCCAAAAAGTCTAGCTAAAACATGCCTCAAGACTACATAAAAGATAGATAAGCCTAACTAATCTAGTCTAGGCAATCGGGATGATATCCTCAGCTAGAGCTGGGTCCTCCTGAGGGTCCAGCTCGCAGGTGTCATCTAAGGCTACCCCATAGTAGGTATCCAGGTAAGCCTCCTCCTCGTCCTCTGTAATATTTTCAACAGGTCCAGTCAGGACAGGAGCGAGTACAGTACATCTCAACAGTTCATAGCAGGTTAGAAAATATAATCATGCAGTAAAGTAAGATACAGGTGCTGAAGAATACAGTATGTAAACAGAGAGAAAGAACTGTAATAGAAATATCTACTATAAGTAAAGGACTAACAGTGGCTAGTGAGTCAGAGTACAGGATAGCACATATGAACGGAACAGATTTGTACATGATCTACACTAAAGAGTTGTACATAATCTACACTACTATAGAATTGTTCACATGACTACTAGCACTCCCCCTTTCCCCAATTAATACACAAGGATCTAAGCAGGTTATGTTATTGTACATGATATCACATGGGGCCCTTGAAAGGGTGCACATGATAGTATACATGAAGTCTCTGTGAACATGAGAGTACATGGTTCACAAGAGTGTACATGTATGGTGAAAGCACAGGAGTACATGATGAAAGTAAAACACACATGACACAATGTACCCGATGCTCCCGAGGAGGATAACATCGCATGAAGAGATCCGTATAGTACTAATCCGTGATAATGTCGTGACAGCACAAGTAAAGTAATTTAATGCAGAAAATAATTCTAAGCAGGATATAAAATGATCAGAGAATGTACTCGTCTGGTATCTGAGTGTCCAATATGAATGTACTGTCCGAAGAGTGGTGTCTGGCTCCTAATCAGAACAGCACAAATCACAACAAGTCCAAAATGGTAAAATAAAGTCCTACTATGCATTCTACATGATTCTAGGTCAAACTAGGCCAAAGTCAACTCTTGGTCAACTCTGGTCAACCCTAGAACTCAAACTAGGTCAACCAAGTCTAGACTAGGTCAAACTAGTCTATACTAGTCCACATTAGCCTATACTAGGCCTAACTAGTCCAAACCAGTCTAAACTAGGCTAATCTGGCTATGCTAGTATACTAAGTCCATACAACCCATACTACACAAGTCAAACCAACATCACACTTCCTAGTTTACATCTAGGCCTACACATAACACATGTATACGTATATTACATATATATAGTGAATACACAAGTGTATATATATGAGACATATACATATACTTGTATAACCTATACATCCAATGTAGGTGTCTATACTAGATACCCAAAATTACACAACTATATTATTTACATACACATTACATTATATATATTCACTACCCAAAAGCATATATGTATATTAGGAACTATATATATAGGGAGAGAGTAATGTGTAGGTGAAGGTGAGAGTGGGTGAAAGAGAAATGTGAAACATGTGTGTATGCAATTACTTGTGTGTGTGTGTGATGGAGTGAACAATACAATGTGTATATGTGTGTACTTGCTTGTGTGTAGAGAGTGTAACAATGTATGGCCATGTGTGTGTATGGTGTGGACTGAAACATGACAGGAATAGGAATAGATTGTGTATGTGAATGTGTGTAGGGTGAGTGATAGGTTGTACAAAACAGTGTGTGTGATGAAAAGAACAATGTGAATGCCTGTGTGTAGAGAGAGTGATGTGGGAGTGTAGCAGTGGGTGATACATAGGAAACATGTACAGCAAAAAGGGAAGGAACCAACTCACATAACAGAAATCTGAACCTAGTTCAGTCTACACACATCCCAACCCATTGATTCCAAATATTCACCAAACAATCCCAAATTTGAAACCTAAGTAGATAACATGTAAGAGTACCATATTAGTGACTTAACCCAACATGTAAAAGCATAGGAAGGAGAGGAAATCAATACACAGTATCAGAAGTGAAAACTGAAATAGTCTCCAGTTTTTCCCCACTATTCAAACCCCTATTTGAATGCAATATACCACCAAATCACACAAAATTCGACACACAACTAGATTACCTATAGGAGAACCCATATTTGGACTTAAACCAACATTTTAACAATATTAAATAGGTTAAAACAACTGTCCAAATTTGTATTTAAAAACTGGAAAAATAGGAAATTAATACCATGTTCAGAATTTTGATAAATTGATAAATACCTAATGAAAACATATTAAAATACAAATAATAAGGTTGGCAATTAAAATATACATAATATATGTATCCCACAATGCAATGGTGTCCACCCAAGTGGACACGATGTATCCAGAACGAAGAATGCTCAAAACAGACACAACAGTGCACTGTCTCGTGTACACGTGTACTCGTGTCGTGTACACGACACAGGACACTTCGTGTCTCGTACTCGTGTCAGTGGGTATACCTAGTGTCCAGCTAAAAGTGTGACAGCCTGAATTAGGTCCTAGCGTGTTGTGTCCGACGCTACAATGCCGTATCAGTGGCTATATTGCTCGTGTGCACTGCACAGGCAATCCCCCATACGACGACGATTTCTTCCCAACCAGGGCACGAGACCGAAGGAGATTTGGGGAGCTTGATGCCAAAAGGTGCCCCAAGCATCCCACAAAATCTCGTGTCCAAACATCCAGTGTCGTGTCCGCTACAGGCCCCGAGTAGCAGAGGAACACTGTAGCGCGCGCGCGAGCGCATGCACGCGCGTATCCACTCCACGAATCTGACACAAGCAGACTCTAAAATCACTACAGAAGATTAACAATCAATAAGTAATGATAAAACAAATTTTCCTATTCAAAAATAATGCACAAACGAGATCGAAATGCCCTTTGGGGCATTTCGTCAAACACTCAACCCTAGCTCTGCTACGTGTCCAGAACGGATACGAAACCTAGAATACCCGACACAAAACCTATACTGATACTTAGGGGACTCCTAGGACTCCCTAATGATGAAGACAAATCAAAATTTTATGGAGTGTAGAGAAAGTTACCTAAGCTTGAACTTCTCAAGAAAACCCCTCTTTCAATGGCTCTCCTCTTGATGTCCCAATCCACTAAAATCACCTCAAACTGAAATGGAACATTAATGACAGCAAGAATAGGTAGATTAGAACCTAAAGGAAAAGATTTGAATGAAAAAGAAAGAGGAATGGAATTCTAGGAAATTATTAAATAGGAACAAACCTTGTTTTTCTAACTTGAGCTTTCCTAAGAAGGAGGCAACCCTAGATTTTAGGAGGGTATTTATATGGTGGTGATCCCAATGTAATAGGTGGCCGGCCAACATCTCTAGCAATTAGGGTTTGGTTAATTTTTGGGCTTTGGGCCAAGTTACATAGGCTATGGTTTGATTGTTTTATTAATGGCTCTAAATCATAAGCCATGACTTATGACTTTTCTAATTTCTATTGCTAATTAGGTTCTAATGACCAAACCAAAGATTAGGCTAGGTTAGACTAGATTCATATATCCTAACCAAGTCCATACTAACCAGGGTTAGCTCCTAGGTTGGTCTACAAGGGTCCAAACTAGCCAAGATCAATCTAGTCCAAACAATTCCAAAATAATTCCTAAAAATTCCCATAAATTCAAATAAATTCTAATAAATTTAAATTACCCCAAAAAGACAAAAATACCCTCATATGGAAAACTGGGTGTTACAATCCTACCCACCTTATAAAAATTTCGTCCTCGAAATTAAAGGTGATCGCACTCCTTCTAGGTTAAGCCCCCAGCAATCATAGTCTCAGAACCTAATCAATCATTCAATTTAAGAGGACGGCATACAGGGTCATGGCATACAATATCAGTCTGGGGTCTCATCTAGTTACACCAACATGCTACAGTACTAGGCAATCACAAGATATCAAAACATACAACAAGGGATGCATCAAATATTCACAAAAAGGGATACTAAGGTTAGGTCAAAACTCACCTCTAGCTGGGTCTGAGAACTAGAACTCCCAACTGGAAGCAGGGCCCTGGTTGGTAGGTGCATCAGGACAATGCTGCATCCAGTGCGCAGCTGACCCACAGAATAGGCACAATCCTAGTCTCTTTCTACAGTTGCTCCACTTGTGCCCAGACTTCCTACAGTAGTCACAGATAGGCTCTGGCTCAGCTGGCCTCTGCTGGACAGGAGACTGGGCTGGGTATGATGATATCGGCTGGATAAATGGGTACTCCTTAAACTCTGGATAGGACTGGGTACTGCTCCTCGCCCTCTTGGAGCTAGGCTCTCCTCCTGGAAGCACAGAGTCCCGCAGACGTAGCAACCTCTGGATTTTCTTCCTCATGGCCTACTCATGAACTCTTTGTGACTCCAACAGCCTCTCTTAAAAATATCCAAACACCTGGGTTGCGTCAAGTAACAAACCTTCGGGTGGTACAGTAGGGAGTACCATCCCAAGGGGTAGGAAAATGCTCTCGGTCTCGGGCAAATCTGCAGCTCTCTCTTGAACGACAGGAGATGAAGGAAGACTCTCTAGCGAGGCTACCACCATCTCCTTAAAGGCAGGAGGTGCCACCACCCCCTGATCAGATAGAGGGATCACTACCTCCTGAACAGTAGGAGGTGGAAGCACACTCTCAGTAGCTGCAGCTGCTCTCAGGCGACGGGCTGGAGTCATGGGTGCCATACTGGAAAGGAAAAAGAAAACAACAATCATCAAGGCTGTAAGGCTGTAAGGCTGTCTACCATCCTATCAGAAAACTGGTACTTATTATAAAAATAAAATAAAGGTAACCACCAATTATCTATTAAGGAATACTATTCAAGAAAATTAAAAAAAAATGAAGTTAAAGAATGAAAGTCAATTGCATTTAAATCCAATCATAATATATTTATATATATAGCATTAAAGAGGGAAAAGCTAACATTATGTAAAGGTTATGTGGTTTGTGTGAGTTATACATAAAAGTGTATAAGAGGATCTGTGTCTCAACTATAGCTATCAAGTTACACTATTCATGGCATATTGGTTAAGCAGTCTACAAGGCATAAGCTATTTACTCATAACATGCATGGCTAACCATATATATATGTATATTTATATGTATAGAGAGGTAGAGATTTTAATTGCATCTATATACATTATAACATGTATACAGAAGTATGTATATATATCCATATAGCTATATGAACATAACATAGAGATGAAGGGTTAGGTTTTCATGGCAGTTGTGAATATTAGTGTAGAGTGTCAAGTGTACATAGGTTAAAACTTGAAATGAAGGGTTCAATCATTCAGTTTAGCTCAACATTACATATTAGATATGAAATTATACTACACATTTGAAAGCAATGTAAAAAAATGTTAACATGTATTCAGTTTTCAAAATTTTGGAGAAATTTGAACATCAAAACCAACTCAAGGTTTATCACAACAACAACCTAACATATAAGAGTATGAAACCTAACATTATATCCCTATATACCACAAAGTATACGGCTCAAAACATTACAAATTAAAACTGTAAATTGAACTAAACACTTAAAATTCAGGCTTAAAGAGTTAAATGTACTCAATCTCAGGCTTGAAAAAAAAAATTTAACACAAACTCAACCAATTTTCTTTAAGACTTGAAACCCTGCATGTAACATATATGTGCAGTAATATAAACAACAACTAATAACATAAAATTTAAATTTAATTTATGAATTTAATCTGGAAAACAAAGAACTAGTCACTGATACTGTCCTATATTACAATCATTAGGATTTTGAAAAATTAACATCAACATATTAATATGCATTTAGATAGGTTGGTGATCAAGTGTATCATGCATACGTGTCAGGCAAGCATCTGTGTCCACTATATTATATATTTTAAGATAATACAAAAATTAATGACAAGAAGAAAATAATGATAAAATCTGTTCTGCTTACCTATTTAAAAGAAGGAACCATTTGAAACCAGAGTTATAATATCAAATCTAAGTCAAGGTCTAGCAAAATCACTGATTCATTGTTTTAGGAAGAATTTTATAGCAAGAAGTTACACAAGGTTATAATAACAGCTAAGCTACTCCTACTCATACTCATACTCCTAAGTTAATCATAACAACAGAAGGGTATAATGTTTAAGACCTTCTCAAAATACAATCTGTTAATCATATGCGTCTGTCCAAAATCATGTTGCCCAGAGTCCTCATCATGCTAGTGAGCAATGCTACGATAATCACAGAGTCCTTGACTAAGGTACGTACCCTTAGGTTTATGGTATTTAAAATTTTCACATCGCCGCATGCGACGGCAAAAACCTTAAATTCCTATATCCGAGAAATACATCCAAAATCTGACTACATGTCCTCACTATGCCAACTAACACGACCATCGAAGATTCTAGATCCCATGATTTAGGCGACCTAGCCCATATGATTTTCTTAGAAGAAAAAAAAACAAACACAACAAAAGAGTAACCTGACAAAATTAATCAATCAACAAGGAACAGATGGAATCGGATTTCAAGGTAATTATAAAAGACAATTGCGGGAATAGAATTGAGAAGAACGAAACTTGCAGCAAGATCTCCAATGGTCTGTGCATCCTCGACTGTCCTGACGATAGCTTGCCCTGCTGGTTTCTCCAGCCTGATGTTGATACTGCACAAATCTCTGCTGCTGATGCTGCATAAATCGCTGCTGCTGAAAAAAACCGAAAATAAAGGGAATAGTCTCTGTACAGACGGAGGTGCACCTCCAATGTAGCAGAGATGCCAACCTAAGTCGGCACAACAGAAGCTGCGGTCTCAAGGCCCTGATGAACAGGACGAGAGGTGGCCAGCCTCTCGATAGTATCCCCCGAACCGAAACGATGAAATCGTGTCTTCATAACCATCATGAAGACAGATCAAAATAAGAAGCAATTTCTGAGAATGAAGCAAAAATTCAAAGGAGAACAGTTTATATTCAAGGGAAGTCAATAAGCAACAATTTTAGACAAAAAGAATCGGATTAAGAGTTTTTCCTAATGTGATTGAATACCTCCAAAATATCCTAATCCTACTGCAGGCTGTAGTGATACTCTAGTTCAAATACCACTATATAAACTCGACCTGCATGGGCCACCACTAAAAATGCGTCATGACCCGCACCCTAGAGTAAGGGCATGAGACGTGGGTACGTCCAGCCTACGCCGCAGTGTCGGCGGTAGAACGCTGTCCTAGGTCAATATACACCTAACAATATATATATAAACAGTTTATACTCCCCGAATGGGGGTGACATAGCAGTAAAACTCAATCACAACCAAGGAAGAGATAGCACGATATGAAATAGAACTCAAGGAAATAAATAGATAAAAAGTAGTCTAAGATAATCCCAGCAAGATCCAGAAGTACATGGTCTCAGATTCAGAATGAAAGAAATATATACAACTCTGAACTCCAAAAAGTCTAGCTAAAACATGCCTCAAGACTACATAAAAGATAGATAAGCCTAACTAATCTAGTCTAGGCAATCGGGGTGATATCCTCAGCTAGAGCTGGGTCCTCCTGAGGGTCCAGCTCGCAGGTGTCATCTAAGGCTGCCCCGTAGTAGGTATCCAGACAAGCCTCCTCCTCGTCCTCTGTAATATTTTCAACAGGTCCAGTCAGGACAGGAGCGAGTACAGTACATCTCAACAGTTCATAGCAGGTTAGAAAATATAATCATGTAGTAAAGTAAGATACAGGTGCTGAAGAATACAGTATGTAAACAGAAAGAAAGAACTGTAATAGAAATATCTATTATACGTAAGGGACTAACAGTGGCTAGTGAGTCAGAGTACAGGATAGCACATGTGAACGAAACAGATTTGTACATGATCTACACTAAAGAGTTGTACATGATCTACACTACTATAGAATTGTTCATATGACACTAGCACTCCCCCTTTCCCCAATTAATATACAAGGATCTAAGCAGGTTATGTTATTGTACATGATATCACATAGGGCCCTTGAAAGGGTGCACATGATAGTATACATGAAGGCTCTGTGAACATGAGAGTACATGGTTCATAAGAGTGTACATGTATGGTAAAAGCACAGGAGTAAATGATAAAAGTGAAACGCACATGACACAATGTACCCGATGCTCCCGAGGGGGATAACATCGAATGAAGAGATCCGTATAGTACTAATCCGTGATAATGTCGTGACAGCACAAGTAAAGTAATTTAATACAGGAAATAATTCTAAGCAGGATATAAAAAGATCAGAGAATATACTCGCCAGGTATCTGAGTGTCCAATATAAAAGTACTATCCGAGGAGTGGTGTCTGGCTCCTAATCAGAACAGCACAAGTCACAACAAGTCCAAAATGGTAAAATAAAGTCCTACTATGCATTCTACATGATTCTAGGTCAAACTAGGCCAAAGTCAACTCTTGGTCAACTCTGGTCAACCCTAGAAGTCAAACTACGTCAACCAAGTCTAGACTAGGTCAAACTAGTCTATACTAGTCCACATTAGCCTATACTAGGCCTAACTAGTCCAAACCAGTCTAAACTAGGCTAATCTGGCTATGCTAGTATACTAAGTCCATACAACCCATACTACACAAGTCAAACCAACATCACACTTCCTAGTTTACATCTAGGCCTACACATAACACATGTATACATATATTACATATATATAGTGAATACACAAGTGTATATATATGAGACATATACATATACTTGTATAACCTATACATCCAATGTAGGTGTCTATACTAGATACCCAAAATTACACAACTATATTATTTACATAGACATTACATTATATATAGTCACTACCCAAAAGCATATATTTACATTAGAAACTATATATATAGGGAGAGAGTAATGTGTAGGTGAAGGTGAGAGTGGGTGAAAGAGGAATGTGAAACATGTGTGTATACAATTACTTGTGTGTGTGTGTGTATGTGATGGAGTGAACAATACAATGTGTATGTGTGTGTACTTGCTTGTGTGTAGAGAGTGTAACAATGTATGGCCATGTGTGTGTATGTTGTGGACTGAAACATGACATGAATAGGAATAGATTGTGTATGTGAATGTGTGTAGGGTGAGTGATAGGCTGTACAAAACAATGTGTGTGATGAAAAGAACAATGTGAATACCTGTGTGTAGAGAGGGTGATGTGGGAGTGTAGCAGTGGGTGATACATAGGAAACATGGACAGCAAGAAGGGAAGGAACCAACTCACATAACAGAAATCTGAACCTAGTTCAGTCTACACACATCCCAATCCATTGATTCCAAATATTCACCAAACAATCCCAAATTTGAAACCTAAGTAGATAACATGTAAGAGTACCATATTAGTGACTTAACCCAACATATAAAAGCATAGAAAGGAGAGAAAATCAATGCACAGTATCAGAAGTGAAAACTGAAATAGTCTCCAGTTTTTCCCCACTGTTCAAACCCCTATTTGAATGCAATATACCACCAAATCACACAAAATTCGACATACAACTAGATTACCTATAGGAGAACCCATATTGGGACTTAAACCAACATTTTAACAATATTAAATAGGTTAAAACAACTGTCCAAATTCGTATTTAAAAATTGGAAAAACAGGAAATTAATACCATGTTCAGAATTTTGATAAATTGATAAATACCTAATGAAAACATATTAAAATACAAATAATAAGGTTGGTAATTAAAATATACCTAATATATGTGTCCCACAATGTAATGGTGTCCACCCAAGTAGACACGATGTGTCCAGAACGAAGAATGCTTAAAACAGACACAACAGTGCACTGTCCAGTGCACTGTCTCGTGCACACGTGCACTCGTGTCGTGCACACGACACAGGACACTTCGTGTCTCATGCTCATTTCAGTGGATAGTGTCCAGCTAAAAGTGTGACAGCCTGAATTAGGTCCTAGCGTGTCGTGTCCGACGCTACAATGTCGTATCAGTGGCTAGATTGCTCGTGTGTACTGTACAGGCAATCCCCCATGTGAAGACGATTTCTCCCCAACCAGGGTACGAGACCCAAGGAGATTTTGGGAACTTGATGCCAGAAGGTGCCCCAAACATCCCATAAAATCTCGTGTCCAAACATCCAGGATCGTGTCCGCTACAGGCCCCGAGTAGCAGGGGAACACTGTAGCGTGCGCACGAGCATATGCACGCGCGTGTCCACTCCACGAATCCGACACAAGTAGACTCTAAAATCACCACAGAAGATTAACAATCAATAAGCAATGATAAAACAAATTTTCCTATTCAAAAATAATGCACAAACGAGATCGAAATGCCCTTTGGGGCATTTCGTCAAACACTCAACCCTAGCTCTGATACGTGTCCAGAACGGACACGAAACCTAGGATACCCGACACAAAACCTATACTGATACTTAGGGGACTCCTAGGACTCCCTAATGATGAAGACAAATCAAAATTTTATGGAGTATAGAGAAAGTTACCTAAGCTTGAACTTCTCAAGAAAACCCCTCTTTCAATGGCTCTCTTCTTGATGTCCCAATCCACTAAAATCACCTCAAACTGAAATGGAACATTAATGACAGCAAGAATAGGTAGATTAGAACCTAAAGGAAAAGATTTGAATGGAAAAGAAAGAGGAATGGAATTCTAGGAATTTATTGAATAGGAATAAACCTTGTTTTTCTAACTTGAGCTTTCCTAAGAAGGAGGCAACCCTAGATTTTAGGAGGGTATTTATATGGTGGTGATCCCAATGCAATAGGTGGCCGGCCAACATCTCTAGGGATTAGGGTTTGGTTAATTTTTGGGCTTTGGGCCAAGTTACATAGGCTATGGTTTGATTGTTTTATTAATGGCTCTAAATCATAAGCCATGACTTATGACTTTTCTAATTTCTATTGCTAATTAGGTTCTAATGACCAAACCAAAGATTAGGCTAGGTTAGACTAAAGTCATATATCCTAACCAAGTCCATACTAACTAGGGTTAGCTCCTAGGTTGGTCTACAAGGGTCCAAACTAGCCAAGATCAATCTAGTCCAAACAATTCTAAAATAATTCCTAAAAATTCCCATAAATTCAAATAAATTCTAATAAATTTAAATTACCCCAAAAATGACAAAAATTCCCTCATATGGAAAACTGGGTGTTACAATCGGGGACGTATTCAGGCAAGTCTTATCTGTCAATATGGCATTCGCCGACGCCTATGAAGAAGATGAAGACGTTTCTGAACTTCCTGAGTTAGAACCGTGGGCCCAACAGCTAGATGCACAATGGGAAAAGCGGTTCGAACAAAGAGAGCCCCTACTGAAGATGAGGTCATGCAAGTTAACCTCGGCAATGAGTCTTCCCCAAAACCAATCTTCGTTAGCAAAAGTCTGACAGACGAAGAGCAGGAATCGCTACTGCAAGTCGTCAAAGCATATATTGACATATTCGCTAAGAGTTATGAAGACATGCCAGGGCTAAACCCCGAGGTTGCACTCCACAAGCTCAACATTCGTCCGGACGTAAAGCCGGTCAAACAACAGCAACGACGGTTCTGCCCGGACATCATGAACTCTATCGAAGCTGAGGTCAACAAACTGATAGCCAGCGGCTTCATCCGGGAGAAGCAACATCCAGACTGGGTCACCAACATAGTACCAGTCCTTAAGAAGAATAGGAAGATTCGAATCTGTATCGACTTTCGCAATCTGAACGAGGCATGTCCCAAAGATGAGTTCCCTCTTCCCATTACGGACATCATGATCGACAACACATGTGGCTTTGAGTGCATGTCATTCATGGATGGCTTCTCAGGATACAACCAAATCAAGATGTTTCCTGATGACAAAAAGCATACATCATTTCGAACACCGATTGGCGTATACTGTTACACAGTCATGCCCTTCGGTTTAAAGAATGCCGGCGCTACATATCAAAGAGCCATGAGCATCATCTTCAGAGATTATCTGCGTAAGACCGTGGAGTGTTACGTCGATGACACAGCTGCTAAAAGCCGCTCTAAGGGAGACTATCTGCAGGATCTGAGGACGGTATTCGACCTGATGCGAGTGCACAACTTGAAGATGAATCCTACCAAATCTTTCTTGGGCGTATCTAGTAGAAAATTCTTAGATTTTATCATTACTTCCCTGGGAATCCACATAGACCTTGAGAAGACGAAGGCAATCATGGAGATGGGTCCCCCGAGAAATCTCTGTGAACTCCGGGGCCTTCAAGGGAGGCTAGCCTACATCAGGAGGTTTATCTCTAACCTCTTCGGACGATGTCAGCCATTCACCCACCTCATGAAGAAGGGCGTTTCATTTATATGGGATGAAGAATGCCAGCGCGCCTTCGACAGCATCAAAGAATACCTGTCGAACCCTCCAGTCCTGGAGGCCTCGATTGCTGGAAAACCATTCCTGCTCTATGTGCGAGCAATGGAGCATTCTCTCGGTGCTTTACTAGCACAAAACAATGATACATGCCATGAACAAGCTATATATTACCTCAGCCAAATGATGATGGGGCCTGAGCATCGATACACTGCCGTGGAGAATGAGTGCCTTGCTCTAGTGTTCGCCATTCAAAAGACGCGACACTATGTCACGGGACAAACCATCCATGTCGTATCAAGAGTTAACCCCCTCAGGGTTCTCATAACCAAGCCAGGTGCACTCAGCTCTCGCCTTGCTACCTGGGCGATAATATTGTCTCCCTACCGCATGACCTTCGTCCCACAGAAGGCTGTTAAAGGTCAAGCTCTGGCAGACTTTTTAGCAGCTCATCCAGGTTCGGAGTCAACCAGAATAGACGAAGAGATTCTAGATGAGGTTGCCAATTCAAATGTGGTCTCTCATGATGCTGTATGGCGAATGTTCTTCGACGGCGCTTCCAGAACTGGGCCCAAGGGCAACATCGTCGCTGGAGTCGGAGTGGTGCTGATTTCTCCCTCCGGGCTGGTGATCAATCGGGCTTACTCCTTCACGAAGCCCTGTTCAAACAACGTGGCCGAGTACAATGCTTTGGTCATTGGCCTCCGACTTGCAAAGGAACTGGGGGTAGAGTATCTCGAAGCATACGACGATTCGCAGCTAATCGTCAATTAGATCCGGGGTTCATATGAAGTTCGTCATGAAGACATGATCCCCTATCACCAGGTAGCGATCGCCATCATTACGTCTCTGAAAGGGTTCTTCATAGAACATGTTTCGAGACTCCGGAACATTGAAGCCGATGCCTTAGCAGGTCTGGCCGCTTCCCTAGCTGTCCCAAAATATAATCATCATTTGGTGGACGTAATAGGCCACGAGTTGGTCAGTCCCAAGAACACTGTCCAATTTGCTGAGAGCTATTCTGCCATGACGGTTGACGGGACGCAGGATTGGAGGCTCCCATTTATCGACTTTACAGTTTATGGCATCTTTCCGGAGAATCCGAAAGAAGCCACCTCTATCAGAAGACGTTCCCTCAGATTTGTAATGCATGTGGTTCGTATTGCGTATTTGGAATACGTGTACGTATTTTATCTTGCATTGCATGATTTTTTGCTTGGCTTTTCTTCATGGCTTGGTTTATTTCTTGGGTTGGTTCGGCTTGGCTCGGTTTTCTTTGGTTTATCATGGACCAAGGGTGAACCCCCTACCTACCACCTTTAATATTTATTAACCTTTCTCCTTCTCTCACTTCATTAATATCTTCTTCTTCCCCACCATTAATTCTTTACCTACCAGAGAGAGGAAGAGTGAGGTCTAGGCAAGTACAACTTGCTTCATGGAGGAACTCCGATTTTATTGCTTCATTCTCTTCCTTACAGCATTCTAACTTACTTTAGAACTTGGCATTTTCACTTTCTATGGCTAGATTCTTGTAGATCTATATTTACATTATTTTCAAATTTCTTGGGTTTTGATCTACTTAATCTTGTTATTTCTGAGTTTTGATGGTTCCATGTTGTAAAGAATTTCGTTCTACCCTATTTTGACCTATGGAAGTTCGGATTTGGGCTCCGGATGATAGAGTTATGCAGCTTGGAAGCCATGGCTTATGGTGTACTTCTTCTCGGAAATTTGGAAAAGAAGCACAGTCCCGAGCCGCATGGTAGCACTTGACCGTATGAACATTCATGCGACAAGTCAGTTCCAACCGTATACGCTATTGTCTTGACTTGACCGCATGACAAGTTCATGCGGCAAGTATTCCTTCTCAGCCGTATGACTGAGGCCCAGTCCTTCCTGGCCGCATAGATTTCCAGCAACCCTGAGCCGCATGAACTGAATGCTCACGAGCCGCATAGACCGCAGTCTCCCAGCCGCATGGGTTGCTTTCCTTGACCGCATAGTCATTGCTCCCCGCAGCAGCATGGGTTGCTCCTTCCCAGCCGCATATACCTGATTGGTCAGCCGGCCGCATGGACCCATCCCCGCCAGCCGCATGAGTACCCTTTCTGCTGACCGCATGTGTCTTGCCTTTTTTCGGCCGCATGAGTCCAATTCATCCTAGCCGCATGAAACTTCCCTTTTTTCGCTTACCGTATGGGAGCTAGTCCCACTCCCAGCCGCATAGGTTCCTGCACCTTCAGCCGCATGCGCACCCGTTCCCCGCTAGCCGCATTTGCCCCTACCCCTTGAGCCGCATGAGCTTGGGACCCTGAGTCGATTGAACCCGACTCCCTTCCCAGCCGCATGAGATTACTTCTTGGCCGCATATGCCTTAGCCGCATAGCTCTCCTATAGCCCTGTGTATTGATATTTTATTAGATATTTTATGCCCATTTTACTTGATAATCACAAATTTACTTGATATGTTTGGATATGATAATTGAGCCTGACATGACAGTGACCCGTAGTGGTATACTCCTGACGTGACTAACCTGACATGACCTGATAGTGGCCCGTCGTGGCGCACTTCTAACCAGTAAACTGGACATGTTAAACCTGGCATGATATATCTTGAACAGCTATTGCGACGGCTACCTGACATGACATGACCTGTATAAATAACATGGACATCGCGGGCGATTGGGCTTGTACAAATAAACCAGTCTTGTCTTGCATCATGTCTAGGAGGGGACTCCTGAGTACCACGGTCAGGAGTACCTACTGAAATGGACTAAGGCTAAATAACTAGATTAATACATTAGTCATAAAGAGATCTCCCAGCTACAGGCAATCCCGTTACCTGGGCACGTCTTGGGATCGGTAGCCTGCCGTCGAATAGGGTACATTTCCAGCACACTGTCATGTGTTGCACCCTTCAAGCTACCTAAGGGTACATACATTTCCTGGATGATGTACCCACTTGAATTCAACCCTAATCTTTCAACCCGGGTAGCCTGGATGGTCTGCAGGGCTTGTGGCTGTGGAATAATCTTACTGCATCTTGTTAGTAATTAGGCTTGTGACAACCCTAGTTAGTTAAAGTATCAAGCCGTAATTCTTGCTTGGCCGTGAAATGATTGGATGGAGTCTAACCAGTCTAGTCTTGTCCTGATCCTGTTCTAGGTTACTGCATGACCAGAATGCTTGTATTTATTTTACCGATAAATGGTGAGAATTCCAAGTTCTGTTCAGACGAAGGGTTACAACCCCGGTCCTTGTTTGGTTTACGGGTTGTAACCTGGTTATCTGAATAGCTCCATGGTTATCTCGTCGTATATCATCCTGATATATTTCTTTATTTCCAGTTTTAACTTTATTTATACTCTTGTGCTGATTGCTGGTTTTAGTTCCTAAGTGAAGCTTCCTTTGTGGCACTTGCTCTTTCTGGGGTCTGACCCAGCTGGTTTTGTGTGGCCAGATTTCGGAGCAGCTCCAGAGGATCTACCGACCTTCCAGCCAGATGGTGGCTACTAGACGGAACCCTGGCAACGAGTGGGTTTATTTTTGATCTCCCACTTTATTGTAAAATATTCTTTTGAGACATTTAGCCGACGAGCACCTGTTAGCTCGGTTGCACTTTACTTACTGTCTGCCTACGGGCTGTAACATGATTAACAGATCCTAGGGTTGATCATGTATGACTAAACTCTTGCTAGTCCTAACATTTTGTAACGACTAGCTTCATGATCAACTGAATATGTAATATTTGGGATGCCTTATTATTGTATATTTAATGATCATACATCTTGTAACCTTCATTTACTTGCTTGTGATTGAGACACTAGGCTTGTTCATGACCTTAAGAGACTGTTGGCTTGTAGTTAAACCCTCATGTATCTAGACAGCCATGACCGTATAGCGAGGTGGGTTGCACTTCAATATACGTAACTGGCTATGTCTGCCCCCGCTCTCCAGTATTCTGGTTCTGGGGCGTGACAAGATTCTTCTACGATACAGAGACAAAAATGCTGTATCGACGATCATACGATGGATTACTGCTCCGGTGTCTGTCAAATACAGAAGCCAAAGAAGCTGTAAGCGAAGCTCACAACGGCGTCTACGGGGCCCATCAGCCTGGCCCGAAATTGCAAGACCGCCTTCGCCGAATGGGCTATTACTGGCCCACGTTGGTGACAGATGCGATAGACTATACAAGAAAGTGCAAAGCCTGTCAAGTCCACGTAGATTTCATCTACCAGCCATCCGAGTTTCTACATCCGACAGTGGCGTCATGGCCATTCGAAGCATGGGGAATGGACATCATTGGTCCGATCACTCCGCCTTCGTCTCGAGGACATCGCTTCATACTCGCAATCACAGATTACTTCTCCAAATGGGCGGAGGCTATTCTGCTGGCAGAAGTGAAGACTTCAAACGTGATCATCTTCCTCAAGCATCACGTCATCTATCGCTTTGGACTGCCCCGAAGGATCATCCACGAGAACGGTCCACAGTTCGCAAGCCACGCCTTCTATCGGTTCTGCGACAAACACCGAATCCAAAATGTTGCTTCAACGTCGTACAATCCAGCAGCGAATGGGTTGGCAGAAGCATTCAATAAAACTATAATCAAGTTGCTCAAGAAGTTCATGTCTTCCAACAAACACGATTGGAATGAGAAGTTTGGCGAATGCTTATGGGCATACCGTACTACAGTCCGGACGGCCACTGGGAACACACCATTCTCTTTGGTATACGGGAGTGAGATAGTTCTCCCATTAGAGACTCAAATCCCCTCACTCTGCGTTGCCCTTACCTATCGATTGACAACAGAGGATAATTACCATCGCCGGTTACAAGAGTTGGAGGCTCTAGATAAGAAGCGCATGTTAGCTCAACAACGAATCGAGCTGTACCAAGCACGTATCTCGGAAGCTTTTAACAAGAAGGTTAAAATCAGAACATTCCAAGTGGGTGATCGCGTTCTGGGAGTTCGGAGGCCGATGGTTATGACTCACAAAACCGCCGACAAATTCCAGCCAAAGTGGGAAGGCCCATTTGTCATCGAGGATGTATTCTCCAATGGTGCTTACCGCCTCGCAAAACAAAACGGAGACTTGCTCATGTTGCCCATCAACGGCAAGTTTCTGAAGAAGAATTATGTCTAAAACGACATCCTCCAAACCTCCCAGATTGTTGAGTTATGTACCCTCTGGTACCACTGAACTTACATTCTGACTCCAAATCTCCCAGATTGTTGAGTTATGTACCCACAGGTACCACTGAACTTACACTCTGGTTACTCCAGATGAATCTATATCGCATCTTTTGGGTAGTAAGTCACGTATGATCATACCTCTGAACTTCCTCCCTAAAAGAGCATTTCCTCCAGGATCTGCTACCCGCACTTTCCGTGCATAAAAAAGGATAACAGATCCACAAATTTCTCGAAACAGCCACGTCGATGTCACCTCTGAGTTGTTTCACTTCCATCAAAAACAAACTACCCCCTGCATAGAACATCCACGTCCATATTACCTCTGAGTTGTTCTATACGGCTAAGTCCACTACTGCCACGTCCTCATTACCTCTGAGCAGGAAGACCCCGCGGTAAAACCCCCATACTTGCCACGTCCTCATTATCTCTGAGTAAGTATGTCAGTTTTCCTTCGACTTATTATCCGTACCCAAAAAAGAAAAAAAACCAGGGTATGCCAAGGATAATAGGCCCACAAATGTCCTCTGTTGACCACAAATGTCCTCAGTTGACCACAAATGTCCATAGTTGACCACAAGTGTCCACTGTTGACCACAAATGCTGTACTAGATCTTCTAGTACATGCGCCTCTATTCTCATTATCATACGCCTCCGGAGCCCAGCTGTTCCATGGTGTTCTTTCGCCCAATACCGAAAACTTCCACGCCCGTCTCCCCACGGAGTCGTTCTAGGTATCTCTATCAAACTTATTATCCGTACCTACAACCAAGGTATGCCAAGGGTAATAGGTCCACAAAAAGTCCCCCAGTGGGGCAAATATCACGAATACCAAAGATACAGTACAAGCACAATAGATGATGGATGATGAAAATATAGTCATTTATTGAAAAGCAAAAGTACTACATATTCGGGGACCACGACCCTAGCAAAACGAAGGAAAATGATAAAGAAAGAAAGAAAAAAGGCCGATTATGGTTCGGCTACACAAAATTCTCTGAGACGGTCCCTCAGCACGGCGGCAGACCGCTCAACTCGCAGCTTGGCCCGACGCTCGGCCTCCTGATTCAGTCGCTCTGCATCCTCCAGATGCGCGTGGGTCTGTCAGCCATCTTCGAGTCTCTTCAGAGCACGCTCCAGGCCAGCAGAAGCTCGGGTGACCTTTTCGGCCTCCTGAACGATTAGCTTTTTATCCGCGCGGGAGGCCTCGAGCTCAGATTCCAAGAAAGCCAGCTTTCTCTGGAGCTCGAGGATCTGCTCCCTCGTATCAATTATTCCATGAGAGGTGGCCGCTTCCCGAGCCATGCAATCCTCGCTCCGGCGGCTCAGCTGATCATACTGGAGAGACAGATCGTCGAGGTCCTTCATTATAACCGGCTTAGGCGCATCTCGTGCAGCCCTTATCTTCTCCATGACAGTGATGAGGAAGGCCCGCTCCTGATCTATCACTGAAGACAGATCAACTTGCCACAGTACTTGAAACTGGGCCACAAGCTGATCCGCCTCTAGCAATTTGGGCTCCAGCTGCTCAACTATCCCTGCCCCGCCGGGAAGGGTTCTAAGAATTTCAATCTGGCCCCGGGTGCATTGACGGGCCAAGGCAAAAGAGGTCCCTCTCTCCACCGCAGCTTCAACTCCTCGCCTCAGGTGACGATAAAAACTGCAACTACATCCTTTGACGATTCATCCAGAACTTCCGAAGAAGACGGTGTCAAAGGAAGGGTAGTTGACAGGGTCGAAGAAGGTGCACCGGAACTTGCTACCCCTGCCACGAGGGAAACAAATTCCGAGCGAAAAAACGCTTGAATAGCAGCCAATTCTTCCTCCGCAGCCCGAAGGATCTGGAGACTCGGCAAGGTGGAGAGGTCGACCTCTGGAGCCACACGAACAGAAGACGATGCTGGGATCACTTCTCCCCGCCCTGACCGTTCTGCCGTCTGCTCTCCCGAACTTGATTCGGCGGGAGGTCCCTCAATGTAAGTTGGAGGGGGAGGAGGCGCACACTCTTCCGCCAGGTCCCCTCCAGCGAACTCTACCCTGACAATGTCCATCATTGGCAGTGAAGGAGCAGGACCTGTATGTCCAGAGCAACCATCAATCAGCTTAATCCAAAGGACATGATGATAGAGAGAATGAGCCTCCTCACTAGTCAATACTTGGCTTATTTTACCAGAGGAAAGTTGCGGAGGCTGAGGTTCGCTCACAGCCGCCGTAATCTCTTCGCCAGCGACACCCGAGCCGAATTCAGCTGGTTTCTCTGCCCAGCCGCCCCGGAAGGAGACACAACTAGATCAGCATCACCTTGCTGAAGTTCAGCAGTCTCGGGGACGGGTTCAGCGAAGCCCACGTCGCCCTGGGTCGAGACCTCAGCAACGTGAGACCCCTCAGCCGCCGCCGAGAGAACCCCGGTAGAAATAATCTCGGCACACATGGCACCAATCAAAGTGGCCAGGGCTGGGTTGACTTCAGAAACAGCGGCCGATTCTCGAGAGTCCGACTCTTCTGACGCCTACAGGGAAAAGAAAAATGATTAGATCATAGTTCAGGAAAATGAGGAGCTAAAGAAGGAGATGGTTGTAATCTAATTCACCTCCGAAATGGCACCCATATCCTCGCCTCTCTCCTTAATGAGCAGCCGGCGAGGCTTAACCGCAGCCCGTTTCACGGAGTAGGTTCTGTCGCCACCAGCAGACTCAGGCCTGCTTTGCTTTCGGGAAGAGCTCGGCTTAACGGACGGCTTATCTGCCACCACCTCATCTGCAGGAGGGAGAGAGTTGTCGAGATCATGCTCATGTTCGTCATCCTCTTCGTCCGCATTGGCAGACTCCGAGTCCGACACAGCGATCGTGTTCTCCCTCCTCTTCCTCGCCTTAGACCCCTTGGGTTTCTCCTCCAAACCGGTACCAACAATGAAGCTGGTACTCGGGTCAAAGCCACCAGGAGGCTTGTTCGCCATGACATGGTAGAGAGCCGCCAAATACAAGATCTCTTCTGAATCCCCAACATCAGGAACCGAGAAGCTAGTATAGGTGTGAACCGTATTATAATAATGCCAGGCCCTGATGCCATCGAGGACGCTGCCTTCAAAACCCAGACAAGAGCTGGGACTGTCCAGGAAAAGATGGCTATACCCAAACTGTCGGGCGAACCTACTGGGCAAGTAAGGCTCCAAGTAGACAGCATTGCGGTTGCGGTATACCAGGTGGGAAGGGCAAATGTTGTGCAACCAAAGGAGCATTTTGTCGTCTAAGAGGTAGGGAGGCCCAATACCATCCAGATGTACAGCCCTTATTTTCTCAGTAGTAAATCGAGGAACAGATACAAAAAAATTGTATATGTCCACTCTTGACAGCGCCATCCTACAAGCGCGCATAGTCTCACAATCCCAAGACATGCGGCGATATTGGAAGATGAAGGCGTCATCTGCAGTTACGCCATCTTCGGGGCCAGGCCTCATTAAAGATCGATAATGCATCAGCAACCACCCCATCAGATAGTGGTAGGGCAGTTCAACACGTTCAAAGTCCTTCATCGTGTCATAGGCGATGACCTTGGACGTAAAAGTATGAAGGCCACGGTGTATACTGCACACCATGGCCGGAAGTAGAGCTAGCCTGACTCCGAAGACCAACTTCACAGCAAGGAGGATGAAATTATGGGTGATTCTCTCGATGGAACCAGCCCCTCCTGAGACTACGTAATTCCGTAGCCACACCATCAAGAATCCGGCCAGAATAGCCTTTTCAGACAATGGCTAGTGGCTTGATAGAAATAAGCAAAAGAGTCAGATCGACTCCCGAACCTGTCACCGGTGGTTCTTGCCCTTTTGGCGGTCAATACTTGGTCCTGCACCTCCTCCTGAGTGTGAGGACTTTGGGGAGCAACCCGACCTGAGGCACCGAGCTTAAAAAAATAAGAGAGCCAGGCCTTTGTGTGAGACAGGTTCCCTTCTGAGCTATCGTTCTTTTTCTTCGACAGCAGCTGGCACGTGCTGTGATGACACAGCAATTCCTGATAGACGGCAACGAAGCCCAGGAACCTCTCTTCCAATTCCTCGAATTCACATTCGTAGGAGTGTACACCTCAAAGGCTTCATCTCCCCAAGGCAGCTTGGAGACGGCATGCATCTCGTACAGAGCAAGCCCTATCTCCCCTACGGGTGTAAAGAAGGTCCCCGTGCGGCGATTATACATCTCCAGCAGGGCCCTGAACAATTTCTTGTTTATGGGCAAGCCATGGCTGGTACCCCGAATTGCATGATAGAGTCCAATCTCGTACAGGGGAGTCTCGTATTCCCGCACGATCCATATGGACAGGTTGGTCCACGAAGGTATGGGGTGTTCCCAACTCGGTAGCGACAATCGGCCAATCGGATAGGACCCCTTCCGAGCAAGCTGGTTCAAGAAAGTATCAGCTTCAGAGAACGTGAAATTGGGACCCTGCACATTCAAGAAACTGCCCGGGGCCAACCTCATCACGTATCGGCTGACTGGTACCCTGCTCGCGTACACTGACCGCATGTTATTGTTGTAGTAAATTTCGCCCACAATCATCCCGCTCCGGGTCAGAGTCAAGGAATCCTCCATCTTCCTGGTCATGGGCAACATGTTGAACCATGACAGTGGGAAGTGACGCTCCATCAAAGGAATATGGATCGCCATCCCGTCAGAAGTAAAACTCCAGCTCTCAGATACATCCAAAACTTGGGAGTTCTTCACAGTCAGGGCATCCCCGAAGAGGAACGCAGGCTTCAAGTGTTTGCACTCCAGCAGCCATGAGTTCATCATCCCTGAAATAAAGAAGATGGACTGCTTTTTAATGTCATCCAGCCTCTCCAAAGGTTCGTATTTTGGAAACTGGTTCACCACATACTCGACTATGTGGTCATACCTATAGCCCACAGCAGATTGGACACGACCCACCAGAGGTTCTTCCGCAATATTAACTGGCAAATTCACTGAAAGAAGGACAAAGGAAACAAAGTCAGGAGATGACCAGAAAACATTTAAAAAGAGTTCAAGCGGCTCTGTTTAGACGGGTCCTTATGAGGCTCAAATTTAACAGAGTTCGTACGGCTCTGTTTGGACGGGTCCTTATGCGGCTCAGTTTTAACAGAGTTCATGCGGCTCTGTTTGGACGGGTCCTTATGCGGCTCAGTTTTAACGGAGTTCATGCGGCTCTGTTTTGATGGGTCCTTATGCGGCTCGGTTTTAACAGAGTTCATGCGGCTCTACTTTGATGGGTTCATATGCGGTTCTGTTCAAGGGAGTTCATGCGGCCCAGTTCATCAGCAGTTCATGCGGTTTTGTTTAGCAGGGTCTCACGTGGCCGAGTTCAGATGAGCTTATGCGGTCCAGTTTTTAAAGGGGACTTCATGCGGCTCAGTTCTAAAAGAGCTCATGCGGTTTTGTTCAAAGGGGCTTATGCGGCCCAGTTCAGATAAGCTTATGCGGCTCTGATCTGTTGGAGCTTATGCGGCCCAGTTCATCAGGAGCTCATGCGGTTCTGTTCTGTGGGTCTTCATGCGGTTCAGTTTTAAAGGTGCTTATGCGGCTCAGTCATTCTCATGTGGCTCAAACATGAGGCATGCCCCATGTGGCTCGGACATGAGAAGTTCATGCGGCCCATACAACATATGGGGCTTCATCGTACTGAACTTGGGCGGTTTAATAAAGACGAAGGACGCATTAAATGAAAAGGAGAAAAGGCTTGTACATAAAACATGCAACAGAGCCATTTTGTTAGGGTTTGAAACATACGGTCTTCCACATAATCCTTACCATCAATGGCGGGGTGGACATTAGGATGAACTGTGGGCGCCTCAGTCGATGAAGAAGCCGCTCTCTTACCCTTCGCCGCAGCGCTAGAGGAAGCTTTGGGGGCCACTGTTGATCGGTGATCGAGAGAGAAGACGGCGACAACTAGGGCAAGAAAAGTTGAAGAGAAAAGAAAGTAAAGAGTCTCTCTCTCCCAAAGAACCCATATTTATAGGCTGATGGGGGGGCGTACGGATCAAGGGACGCTTCGCATGACGCACCGCCTAAAAAATAAAGTCGACTCTTGGATTTCTAACCCCTGCATGCGAAAAGATTAATCCTAATCATTAAGGCAAAATCTAAATATTTAAAGCTGACTCTTGGGATCCTATCCCAAAAGACGACCTTAAATCAAAGCAAATCAAAGGCAAATAAATGAGATGTCTTCGTGGCACAGAACAGTCTATACGGCCAGAACATTCATGCGGCCAGAACATCATATGCGACCAGAAGAGTCTATGCGGCACGAGGAGCTTATGCGGACATAGCCATGTTTCTTATTCAAAGTATTTCAATTTTACAAATTGAAAACTTTGAAGGGGGTCTTGTAGAAGCATGGAAAAAGAATATGAAAGCTTCATGCGGCTCAAAAGTCCTTTAGAGCTTCATGCGGCTCAAAAGTCTCTTAGAGCTTCATGCGGCTCAAAAGTCTCTTAAGGCTTCATGCGGCTAGAAAGTACATGATAGCTCCATGCAGCTCGGAACAAGCCATGTGGCTCTATGTAGTTCAAAGTAGGCATCTACAGCTGGCCATCATTACTCTGTGCAGCTAGCTCATTAAATGCTCTGACGCAATGCAGCAGCCCTGATACAACAGATTGACAGCTCTGACGTAAAGGTGAAATGATGACTCTTGACGTGCTCCTAGAGAGACGAGGAAAATCTTTATAGCTGGTACGATCCACCCATTTCCAAAGCCCTTTATGCGGCTCAGTTGTAAGGACTTCCATGCGGCTCAGTTGTAAGGACCTCCATGCGGCTCAGTTGTAAGGACCTCCATGCGGTTCAGTTGAAAGGACTTCCATGCGGCTCAGATTAAAGGACTTCCATGCGACTCAGATTAAAGGACATCCATGCGACTCAGATTAAAGGACTCCCATGCGGTTCAGATAAGGCCACCCTTATGCGGCTCTGACACGAGGCTATACTCATGCGGTTCAACTATGACAGTCCTCCATGTAGCTCGCAGCAGTTGGGACACGTGGCAGGGGTTCATCAAATCCGAACAATTCAGATTTATGGCAATCGACATAACAGGTAGTTGGGACACGTGGCAGGAGATTGACCAAGACTTATCCACTAGGATTTGTTGCTACCAGCAAATCATAACAATGCAGATTTATTGCAATCATCATAACTGCCCAATACAGATTTATTGCAATCATCATAACTATCCAGATCAACTCCCAATAAATGATGCAGATTTGTTGCAATCAACATAAATAACCTGGATTGATTTTCAACAAACAGGATCAAGACGAATCCCTAACTACCCGCTTTTTAAGGGACAATTACTGCACACCCCACTCCTATAAATAGAAAGGGAGGCAGGGACGAGAACGGGCACAGAAAGATATACGCACAGAGCCCGAGCAGAGAGACGAGCAACTCCCGCACACACAAAGAGCATTTCTTCGCCAGAGCAGAAGCTATGTCCGATCGTCCAAGGAGTAAGGCAGAGTTGATATCACTCTTCCGAGCCTCTATCATCACCTCCCAGAAAAACTAAACAATTGTACTTAGATTGCTTTTCCTAGGTTTTGTTCCTAGGCTCTCTTTGTACGAGCGAGTTTGTATTGTGGAATAAAAGTCCAGTCCTCCCATAAAACCGTTCTGTTCTTTTATAATCAATGGCAAACACAAATATCGCATAACCCAAGGGTCATCGATACGGTATCCGTCGCGAGATGGATCCCGCTCCATAGGAAGTGGCATAGAGGGATGCCGAGACATAGTGTACCGGATGTCATGCAATGAGTTGCTGATGGCACTCATCTGTAAGGTGGTACGATAGTCGAGTTGGGTCCAGCGGTCGTCCTCCAACATGAAATAATTGCGAAGCATGGTCTGGATAGACTCGAGAGTAGCAGGAGGTGCAGGCGTAGGTTGCCCAAGAGCAGGTGCATCAGCTTGAGCATCAAAACTGAAATGCTCGGGCTCAGCAGGAGATCCTACAGCTGCCTGAAGCCGCCTTACCTTAGATAGAAAGGCAGGGGCTAGAAGGAATTGGCACTCATCGAGAGGGACATGAAATACACGAAAAACCATAGGATAATAGAGAGCATATACCAAAGATCGTGGCCTCTTCCTTGCATTGATCATCCAGTCCATCATAGTACGTGAAAGGTTGAACGGGACATGGAAGTGAAGGTGATACAAAGCAAAAATCTCAAAATACGAAACTTCATCAGTCGATCCTACTTTGCGCAAGATTGTGGAGAAGACAATACGATAAAGCTCGTAGAAATAAGGGTTAAGAAATTTTGCAAGTAACTTGCATGGACGTGTGTTTGGGGTACACAAATCGTCCTTGAAACTCTCAAAGGATGACCCATCGGGAAATTGAAACTTGCTTTACATCGACAAGCTTCTCCCAAGAGTTGGGTTCCAGAATCTCGAGATATTCTGCAAGTTCAAAATCATCGAACGAGATGTCAATTTCGACAACACGAGAATATAATCGTGTGTCATCAAATGTGAGATTGCAATAAAACATTTGAATTTCATTCAAGTAAATAAGTGAAGTTGTAGACACTTACTCATCAAGACAAAGATCATGAAATAATGAGTCATAACGAGAAAAAATAGTAAAGTTGATGGGATGACCCGCGCACACAGGCTGTGAACGAAAATCATTGAACCATTCTCTTGAAGCGTCCAATGACACAAAAATTCGATCATCGAAAGTGTTGGGGTCATTGGGTTGTGGTGGATTGAAAAGAGGATGAATAGGTTGATCATCTCGAGGAGGAGGGTTCGATGAGGAAGCACCCTCGATTCTAGCCCGCTTTCCTCTATTAAACAACCTAGGTGCCATTGAACAATAAAAAAAATTTGAAATTGAGATGGAGAAAAAAAAGAATTATACCTCAAGAGAGTGGTGGAATATGAAAGAGAATGATGCAAAAGCTATTCTCCTTGAGTTTGTGGAAGAAATCCATACTAGGTAGAGAATTCTAGGGTTAGTGTTTGGAGAGGATGAAGTTTGAGAGGTTTTAGAGGAGACAATGGAGAGGAGAGAGAGGGAGAACCCGAATTTATGAAAGAGGGTTTGGATGGTCGGGTGAATCCTGGACCGTAGGATCAAAATGGATGGAGGGCTGAGTACAACTGGAAGTTCTTGAATAGCCAGACCGAATTTGGCCCAAACTCTGTGTGAGGCAGAGTTTGGCCCGAGTTCTGTGCTCTAGGACCAGAACTGAAAACAGTTTAAAACCAATTTAAAAATATAGCTAAGTGGAAGAAAATGGAAAGGAGTTAAGGATTAAAAGAAAATGGTCAAGATAGAAACTTGCAAATGAATAAAATGAAGTTAGAAAATTTAAATTAAACAAGTAATAAATGAAATTGAACCATGTAATAAACAAGGATTTATGACACGAATCATTACGATGAAACTGCCATGGGGTAGCTGTAGGGGCTGGATCCCAGCTAGCAGTAGTCCGAAGACTAGTGTACCGTGTCGCTTAGGCTTTTATGCCTTGTTGTCAGAAGGACCCTTTCGGCTTGTACCCATAGCAAAGTCATCATAAAGAAACATGACATAATCGATATTTACGCAGGCCAATTAATGCATAACCGTTTCATCTAAAATTCCTAATTCACGACAAAGAAAGTTGAATCGCTCTTCGGATAGTAGTTTAGTAAAGAAATCTGCCAGCTGATGATCAGTGTCAATAAATTTTAAATTTATAGTGTCATTTTGTTGATGATCACACAAAAAGTGGTGACAAATTTTAATGCGTTTCGTGCGTGAGTGACATATAGGGTTTTTAGTAAGATTGATAGCACTAGTGTTATCACAGAATATAGGAATATGCATAAAAGATATGTTATAGTCTGCAAGGGTTTGCTTCATCCACAGAATTGTGCACAACAACGACCAGCTGTGATATATTCAGCTGCTGTTGTGGATAGTGCGACAGAATTCTGCTTCTTGCTAAATCATGAGACTAGAGCCATGCCTAATAAATGACACGTGCCGCTCGTACTTTTACGGTCGACTTTGCATCTCGTAAAATTAGCATCTGAATAACCAATAAGGTCAAAGGATGTGGATTTGGGATACCACAAGCCCACTGTAACAATACTCTTAGGGTATCGAAAGATACGCTTAACGGCGGACATGTGTGATTCCTTAGGACTAGCTTAATAGCGGGCACACAGACAAACACTAAACATGATATCGGGACGACTAGCAGTTAGGTAAAGTAGACTACCAATCATACCTCGATACTTACATTGGTCAACAGGTTTGCCGCTTTCATCAGGTTCCAGCTTGGTCGTAGTAGCCATGGGAGTGCCGATTGGTTTGACGTTGTCAAGATCAAACTTCTTCAACATATCTTTTGTGTATTTTGACTGGCTGATGAATATTCCTTGTGAAGTTTGTTTGACTTGCAATCCAAGGAAGTAGGTGAGCTCTCCCATCATGCTCATCTTAAATTCGTTCTGCATACACTTAGCGAAATCTTGGCATAGATTTTCAATAGTGGACCCAAATATGATATCATCAACATAGATTTGTACTAAAAGAATGGTGTCTTGAAAACTTTTGATAAAAAGTGTAGTGTTAATCTTTCCTTTTGAAAAACCTTTATCTAGTAAGAAATTGCTTAGGCGTTCATACCAAGCTCTGGGGGCTTGTTTGAGGCCATATAACGCTTTCTTAAGTTTGAATACATGGTCGGGAAATTTGTGATTTTCAAAACCAGGGGGTTGTTTTACAAAAACTTCTTCCTTAATAAAACTATTTAGAAAAGCACTTTTGACATCCATTTGGAAAAGTTTAAAATTCTAAATGTTTGCAAAGATACAAAGCATCCGAATGGATCCAAGTCTTGCAACAGGAGCATACGTCTCATCGTAGTCGATACCTTCCTTTTGGTTGTATCCTTGAGGTACTAGACGAGCTTTGTTGTGAGTGACTGAACCATCTTCATTTACTTTGTTACGAAAAACTCATTTAGTACCAATAATCGAATGGTTAGCTGGTTTAGGAACAAGTTCCCAGACCTGGCTTATTTTGAATTGGTTGAGTTCTTCTTGCATAGCTAAAATCCAAAACTCATCATTAAAAGCTTCTAAAACAGTTTTAGGCTCAATTTGCGAAATAAAAGTCGTACTAGTAATGGAATCTCTCAACGATGATCTAGTACTTACTCCGCGTGATACCTCACCTATTACCAAGTTTTCTTGGTGTGATGGCTTGAACGCGAACTTCTTCGGTAAGCCCTCCAGAGAATTGGTTTCAGGGGTGGTATTCATCTGCGTAGAAGTTGATGGTTCAACATCATCGTCGGAGATATCTATTGTACTATTTTCTTCAACTAAAGTCACATTAGTAGATTCTTCTACAATCATTGAGCATTTGTTGAACACTCTATATCCCTTGCTCTTGGCTGCATAGCCAATAAAAATACCATCGTCAGCTTTGGCATCAAACTTGCCTAAGTTGTCTTTGGTGTTTAGGATAAAACAGCGACAACCAAATACTCTAAAATATGAGACATTAGGAGTCCTACCAAACCAAAGCTCGTAGGGTGTTTTCTTCGAAATGGGTCGAATAACCATCCTATTTAAAATATGGCACGCTGTACTCACAGCTTCTGCCCAAAAATATTTCGGAAGTAAAAATTTATTCAACATAACTCTAGCCATATCGCCAAGAGTCCTATTCTTCCGCTCCACCACACCATTTTATTGAGGAGTTTGAGGACAAGAAAACTCATGATAAAAAACATTTATTTCACAAAACTTTTCAAAATCAAAATTTTCGAATTTGCCTTCATGATCACTTTGGATTCGAGTAATCATGTAGCCTTTTTCATTTTGGACCTTTTTGGCAAAGATTTTAAAAACTGAAATAGCATCACTTTTGTTTGAAAGGAAGAAAATCCAAGTAAATCAAGAAAAATCATCTACTAAAACAAAAGCATAGAGTTTTCCACCAAGACTGGCTACTTTAGTGGGACCAAATAAGTCCATATGCAGTAATTGCAAGGGTCTAGTGGTACTTATAGTGTTTATGGAATGAAATAAAGATTTGGTTGCCTTATTCAGTTCACATTCGATACATATCGTGTCCTTCTTGAATGTGATGTCAGGCGGACCTCTTACTAGCATCTTTGTCGATAGCCTGGATATAGTATCCATATTGGCATGACCAAGACGCTGATGCCACAACAGTCTCTCATCCTTGTGGGCGTAGAGGCATCTTTCTGCACTGTTAGTATTTTTAGATAGATAAAAAAATATAAATGTTATCTTCTCTTATCCCTTCAAAAGCAATGTCTCCCGTTGACCTATCATAAATATAACATTTATTTTGTCCAAAGTTAATATCATATCCATGATCAGCAAGATGACTTATGCTGAGCAGGTTATGCTTTAACTCGGTTACTAAGCAGACATCCTTTATTACAGGAAAAGAAGGATAACCAATGGTACCATTACCTATAATGTAGCCCTTTAAATCGTTACCGAAGGATACATACCCTTCCCTCTTCATCGATAGTGATGCAAAAAGATTTACGTCTCCCGTCATATGTCGCGAGCATCCACTATCGAGAATCCACTTGCTTTTAGTTAAGGAAGGAAGGTCCACCTACATCACGAGTAGATGTGACCTTTGGTATCCAAGTTCTTGTGGGTCCTGAAATGTTAGTCTTCGGTACCCATGCATATAGATTAATATCAACTAATATCGTAATTCTACACTGTGGTGAGATGTGACCATGTAATCCACAGTATGTGCAAGTAGCATGCCTATTTGTGTTAGAAGTGGGTTGATGGTGATGTCTATATGCAGTTTGGTGCTAGTTGTGTGGAACAGCAGGATAGTGACTATATGTAGCAGCAGGATAATAGTTATGTCTATGTGCAGTATGGTGATAGTTAGCAAGAAAGTGACTCTGTGTAGCAGCAGGATAATAGTTATGATGTCTATGTGCATGTGGTTTGTAGAAGCATGGAAAAGAATAAAGAAAGGTCTATGCGGCCAAAGATCTCCATGCAGTTCAGAGAGCCCATGCAGCTAAGGGTTCCATGCGGCTCACGCGTCTATACGGCTCGGATAGACCCAGAGCCACGTGGCCTTCAACAGCTTCTCCCTTCATCTTTGGCTGCATTTAATGTCCTGACGGCTGACAGCTCTGACAAATGACAGCTCTGACACAAAGAAACAATAATGACTCTGTCATAATGGCAGACTCCTAGAGAAACGAAGGAAATCTCTGACACGAGCCCCCAAAATCCAGAAACCTTCATGCGGCCTTGACACGTGGACAGTCGCATGCGGCTCAGGCAGAGACCACCCCATACGGCTCAGGTCGTAGCTATCCCATGCGGCTCAGGCCGAAGCTATTCTATGCGGCTCAAGCAGAGGCTACCTCATGCGGCTCACAAGGACTATCTCCATGCGGCTCACGAAGAAGGCATCCATCATGCGGTCACCTACGCTCATGCGACTCAGATCATCACCATGCGGTTTAAATATTCAGGGGTCACTTCCAAGCAGTCTTGACATGTGGCCAGCCTTATGCGGCTCAATACGGAGCAATCCTCATGCGGCTCAGATTTTCTAAGTAGCTCGCGGTTAAGACACGTGGCATCAAATCAACCGAAATCCATCAACAAATCCCAATGAAATATTGGGATCAAATCAGATCATTTGCAATCAAGAAAATCAATGATACGTGGCGGGAGATCCGAGATTGGCATAACAAATCATGAGGATTTATGTCAATCAACATTAATTATCCACAAAGATTTGATGCAATCATATTAATTGCCCGGATCTATTATGTTCAAGATGAGTGGCCCAGATTCATTGATCCTAAGCCGCCGACTTTGGAGAATAGGCAATCATTACAAACCCTAGTGATGCCCCCCACTCTTATAAATAGCAAGATGCCATTCCCTTGCGGAAGAGGAGACTCTCTTATTTTTGCAAAAAAGAAGACACAGAGATCCAGAGGGCCAGAGAGAGAATATACAGAGATCGAAAGGAGAGCATTTCTTCATCAACGCCAAGCAGTTCTTCTACAGAGCCAAGGCTGCACCCGATCGTCCAAGGAGTAAGACAGAGCGGCCGTCGCTTTCCCGAGCCTCTATCGTCATCCCCCAAAATCTAAAATAAACAATTGTACTTAGATTGCTGTACCTAGTCTTTCGTCCCTAGGCTTTCTTTGTACAAGCGAGTTTGTATTGTGAAGTAAAAGTTCAGTCCTCCGATAATTATTTTGTTCTTTTATATTTTATGGCAAACACGATAGCGACTCTGCTGGGGACAAACTTCTCCACGGCTGAGGAGTTGGTGATGCAATCGGATGCAGCCAAACTTAGCTCCACACAACAGAAGATGGTCGTCCGCTTCGACCAACAGGCGTTCGAAGAAATGCTCTCCGAAGGAAGTGCTGGCCCGGTCCAGAAGCGCGCTCGCACAAAGAAGGCTCGCAGGGAGTGGAGGCCAAAATCATTTGCTCCTTCCCAGGCCCTAGACGGAGTACTCTCTGCTACCCAAGACGGCGAAGGTGACTCTCGCGCGGCCCCACTTCAAGCCATAGAGGACTCTGCTGTCCCCAAGTCCGGCAGAGGAAAGAACTACGATGCTGGACTTACAGGGGCAAAGAGCGATTCTATGTGCTCCAGAAAGAAATCGAACAAGGGCACTAGCCGCAAAGCGAAGACTCATGCGACCAAGATTGCCAGTCGCATGAATGATGACCATGCGGCTGAAACTGCTAGCCAAATACATAATACTCATGCGGCCAAGATTTCCAGTCGCATGGAGAACACTCATGCGGCAAGGGTTTTCAGCCGCATGGAGAAGACCTATGCGGCTACGACTGCCAGCCGCATGAAGATTATTGATTCTAACCGCATGACGCCTACTCCATGCGGCTCTGTCTTCGACCGCCTCTCCTATGGTCATGATCTCTTATGCTCCCAAGAAGACATGTCCGATTCTCTCCAGTACCACTTAGACTCTTCCTACAATGTGCCCTCACGCACTAGAGTGAAGAAGTCTAGGGCAGCACGAGCTTGGCAAGCTCGGTCCGCTGATCCGACCTCTGACCATCCGAGTTTCCCACATACAGTTATGCGGGCCACTGATGGGAAGTTGTACAGAACCACTCGAGTCCAGCCTCCGATGGCAAACGGATAGAGAGGTTCCCAAAAGTCTCCCAAAATCCAGAGAGCAAACATGGTCGATCCGGACCCATCTGACTTGCGTGAGGCCATCCTCCACAAATGCAAGGAAAGAGAAGGTGCCCCGGGGTGCAAAGAGTCCTCCCACAGACGTCACTGCACCCAAGTCATCATCAACTGCTGTTGTGACGGTACGAGAAGACCGGCAGTCCGTCTTCGAAAGATTACAACAGCCGAGCTCAGAGGATGAGGCGCCACCCGTTGTCTTTTGTAACTCCACTCAGAAAATCCTCGCCGATGGGAGAAGGAAGAAGACCAATGCTCCCAGCCCGAAGGTTTCAACCACTGCGACTAAGAAACTATCGTCTAAACGGTTGTCCACCACCGGAGTATTCCAAGGTACCCATTCGAAGACGAAATCTACTACAGCAGGAGATTCATCAGCCACACCACTGGAGGTTACTGAAATTGGGGGTAGCACTCTTTCGAACCTCCACGACAATCCGATGTTCCAAGAAGACGAGCTGGAGGAAACAACTCTCCTATCAGATGCAGTAAATCCTGACGTCCCCGAGGACGTCCACGACTCTCAAGATGAAGCAAACTCTGAAGCCGGGGGTACTATCCTTTCTTAATCCGAACCAGAAGAAAACATTCCCACATACCCCGATGACTTCTCACTACAGGGGTATGATTCGGAGGGCACGTCCTCCACCGTTCCTTCCATCTCTCCACATATAAGGACGGTGTTCATGACGGACAGCAACCAAGGTGGTTCCAGTGATCGCCAATGCATCGACACTTTGGAGGCCATACTGTACGCCTTGGTCAAGTCTATAGACGAGATCAAAGCGGCCTTCCAACTATCCAAGGAGGGACGCCTGGCCAAACAAGCGTGGGTCCCACGATCAATGCGGACTCGAACTCAGCGACACCAAACTCGGGCAACAATTCTCCTGAAATGACGGCTTCCACCGCTGTAGATGAGGCCAGGGAAGCAAGAAGAGAGGTCCAGGAGCTCCGAGGCATGTTTCACGCTCGAGAAAACTCCCAAAACCTCAGAATATGGCAACCATACCCTGCTGCATGGAGGGATGTCCCCTTCCCGCCAAGATATAAGTCGTTCAACATTAATCCATATGATGGGAAGACATTCGCAAGTCGATACATCACTTACTTCGAGGTCACCACCGACCATCTGCCCCATGACGATGCCATCCTCACACGATTATTCATTGGAGCATTGGAAGGAGTCGCCTTCGACTGGTATTGCAACCTGCCAGACAACTGCATCCACTCCTTCGTCAGCTTCAAGCGCATGTTCTTGGAGAGATTCTACGGAGTAGGACAGGACGTCACAATGTCCACCCTCATGGATGTCGTCCAAGGGGTAAAAGAGCTGACAAGGAACTATATTGAGCGGTTTCGCCAAACCGCAATGAAGTTGCCGTCTGGTAACCCGGATTCCTCCTTAATTAAAATTTGCCAAAAGAGATTGCTCCCAACAATCAGTCTCTGGATGGGCGAAAGTTAATTTAAGGACTGGAAGACGTTCATCATCAGTACCACTAGCGCCGAAGAACGGTTGAAGAAGGCTCGCCAACTGGGATTGCACATCTCGGAGGGAGAGAACAAGGGCAAGCGTCCGAATACCAACAACGACAATAGGGGTAGCCCCTCCAACAATCGGGAAAATAAGGGTAAGCAGGCTATGGTGGCCGACACAACCCAGAAACCTGAGTCAAAACCGGCAGACAAACATTGGCCGCAAATCCCTTACTCCTTCGAAGACGGTCACGTCAAGCCCATCTTGGACATGCTCATACAAGGAGACAGAATTCAGCTCCCTCCACCAAGACGGGAACCCCGGCCGACAGATATGGAGAGCCCAAAGTATTGCCATTACCACCGCTACGTCCACCATGCTACACACGACTGCTACCAATTAAAGCGATACATCCAACATCTCATCGATTCGAACGCTCTGGCCATCGATTTTGAGGAGGTAACCGTAGTGGCCAATATGGTGTCCGTACAATTCGGCAGCTTCTCTCCAACAGAGGCTCAAGACGGTGTGATACCCATCCCTCTGGCAACCATGGAGATTGCTAATCTTCCACCTCCCCGAGATCAGGCTGCTGGTCTAGTGCCCCTCACCACATCACGAGGAGAGGCCATGTGGGTCCATCCAGACTTGGTACCTGAAGTGACTCAGTCTACACCATCCTCCATTTACAAGAAAAAGAGTGGAAAAGTCAGATCCAGCCACACAATCTCGATAGATGTCGAGGAAGCCACAGCTGTCGTCACTCGGTCTGGGACACAATCCCAACCTGTGGCTGATAACTCAGCTGAAGATCATCAGCCAGCCACCACTGACACCCCAGGACCTTCCCAGCCTCCGACGACCGACAAGCCTAGGCCGAAGGAGACTCGCTTTGACAAATCCCTCCGAAAAGAGGCACCTTAGGGGCTGGAGAGGCCCTACAACTTTGACATCTTGGCACAATTGGCCAACACACCGGCCAAATTATCCTTATACGAGCTTCTGAGACTCTCAAAGGACGTTCGCACGGCTTTGAGCGATGCACTCCAAAATGCCGACGCCTATCTGGCTCAGGTCAACCTCACAGGAGAGAGCCCACCCGCAAATCTCCAAGATAATGCTTGCACAGGAGCTATGCCCAATATTGTCTTCACTCCGCAGGATATGCTCATCAAAACCAATCTGCACGATCGCCCGTTATACTACACCGGATACATCGGGGACGTAAAGGTGGACCGGATGCACATTGATCCTAGTTCTTCCATAAGCATCATCCCGAAGGGTCTGTTACATCATCTCCGCATTCTTATGCATCGCCTGACGCCAACAAGCACCGCCATCAGCGGTTTCAATTCGGACAGGAGCTACCCGATCGGAAAGATTTGCTGAAAGTGCCAAATTAGCGATCTCCAGTCAGAAGTCACCTGTTACGTCATAGATACAGACACTTCTTACAACATCCTCTTGGGACACCCTTGGATACACGATTATATGATCGTGCCTTCCACACTGCACCAGTGCTTCAAATATGTCGATAAACACGACTTCGTGAGGACAGAATTTGCCGACATCGATCCCTTCAAAGGGGTCGAATCCTACTACTCAGACTCCTGCCTATACGAGAAGTCGAAGAGGCACCTGGATGGAGATGTACAAGCTCAAACTGAGACGGCCACAGGATCAGAAGTACATCTGACGATCCACCTTTAAGCTCACAAACTTGGCAAGTTCGTACCCCTTACGGCCACTCTGCATAAGGACGCGATCAGCCTCTCAGCACAATAAGAGCAAATGATAATCCGACTCCCAAGGTCTGGCCAAGTGCCAAGACCCACAACGGAGCTACTGATAATTAGACTGCCAAGAGTCGGCCAGCCACAAATAGAGAAGCTCAACCCCGCCGACAAGCCAATGACGATACGCCTTCCCAAGAAGAGTCGTCATCCGGATACAAAGTCTGGGGCTTCTAGCGAGCCAACAACTCCCCGCCCAGCATCAGGTGCCAAACTGGGAGTCGCTAGTTTGCCAACGACTCCACGTTCTGCTCCACCAGTAGAACCCTGACAATCAAGCTGTCCAGGTCATCCTCTCAGTCTTCATTTATACGGGGGTAGCCAAAGAAGAACCAGAGCTAGCCAAGTACGTGGCTGCCCACACTGATGTTCCCTCCACAGATGATGTAATCCCGCTAGAAAAGATACCTTACTTTATCAATAAAGGGCTATTTTTGAACTACCTCGAGCTTAATAAGCTTTGTACAATGTATGCTATGGAACACGGTATAGGCACTCACCTACACATACAGGTGACGAATATTTACACCGTATACCAGCTTACTCCAGTGGAAGACGCTTACCGCATAATCAAGGAAGGGGACCATCCAATCATCTTCGGCCGGAAGGACGACCCACAGCCCTTCACCATAGAGAAGGTCGATCTCGAATCAGATGCCGGGAGACTGCCTCTTTATCTGTATAGCCTCCAATCCAAATATCTCATGCAAAAACAGGGGTATAATCTAGAGACCACGCCAGGCTTGAACTATGGCACTGGTCGACGACTACCTTTAAAGTCGCCAGTCCCGGCTGGGAAACCACGAGATTACTACAACAAAACCAGATATTGGCTAGGTTATGTCACACCCGCGACAACCCATGAAAGCTCAGACGAGGAATGCGATTGGCACTCACACTCAACCGGATCACCCACTTTCGATTCAGATGTCAGCATCGGAGATATTCTCAGGCAAGTCCTGTCAGTCAACATGGCGTTCGCCGATGCTTACGAAGAAGATAAAGACATTCCTGAAATCCTCGAGTTAGAGCCGTGGGCCCAACAGCTGGATGCACAATAGAAAAAGCGGTTCGAACAGAGAGAGCCTTCTACTGAAGATGAGGTCATACAAGTGGATCTAGGCAGCAACTCTTCTCCAAAACCAATCTTCGTTAGTAAAAGCTTGACAAACGAAGAGCAAGAATCGATACTGGAACTTGTCAAAGAATATATCGATGTGTTTGCCTGGAGCTATAAAGACATGCCAGGACTAAACCCCGAGGTTGCCCTTCAAAAGCTCAATATTCGGCCAGATGCAAAGCCAGTCTAACAACAACAGCGACGCTTTCGCCCGGGCATCATGGATGTGATCGAAGCTGAAGTCAACAAACTGATAGCCAGCGGCTTCATTCGTGAGGAGCAACATCCTGACTGGGTCGCCAACATAGTTCCGGTCCTCAAGAAGAATGGGAAGATTCGAATCTGCATCGACTTCCGCAATCTGAACGAGGCATATCCCAAAGATGAATTCCCTCTCCATATCATAGACATTATGATCGGCAACACATGCGACTTCGAACGCATGTCATTCATGGATGGCTTCTCGGGGTACAACCAAATTAAGATGTCTCCTGACGAGAAGCATACATCATTCTGAACACCGATTGGCACATACTGCTACACAGTCATGCCTTTCGGTTTAAAGAATGCTGGCACCACATACCAAAGAGCCATGAGTATCATCTTCAGAGACCACTTGCGCAAGACTGTAGAGTGTTATGTTGATGATATCGCCGTCAAGAGTCGCTATAAGGGAGACCATCTGCAGGATCTGAGGACGGTATTCGACCTAATGCGAGCACACAACCTGAAGATGAATCCCACAAAATCATTCTTGGGCATATCCAGCGAAAAATTCTTGGGTTTTATTATTACTGTCCAGGGAATTCACGTGGATCCAGAAAAGACGAAGGCAATTATGGAGATGTGTCCCCGAGAAATCTCCGCGAACTCAGAGGCCTTCAAGGGAGGCTAGCGTACATCAGGAGGTTTATTTCGAACCTCTCCTGGCGATGTCGGCCATTCACCCATCTCATAAAGAAAGGCATCTCGTTCGTATGGGATGAAGAATGTCAACGTGCCTTCGCCAGCATCAAAGAATATTTGTCGAACCCACTAGTCCTGGTGGCCCCGATCGCTGGAAAACTATTCTTGCTATATGTACGAGTAATGGAGCATTCCTTCGACGCTCTGCTGGCACAAAACAATGATGCGGGCTATGAACAAGCTATATATTACCTCAGCTGAATGATGATTGGGCCAGAGCACCGATACACCGCCGTAGAGAAGGAATGCCTCGCCCTGGCGTTCGCCATTCAAAAGATGCGACACTATGTCACAGGACAAACCATACATGTGATCTCACGAGTCAATCCTCTCAGGGTCCTTATAACGAAACCAGGGGCACTCAGCTCCCGCCTCGCCATATGGGCAATATTGCTGTCCCCCTATAATATGATCTTCATCCCGCAAAAGGCTGTTAATGGTCAAGCTCTGATAGACTTTTTAGCAGCCCACCCAGGCTCGGAGTCGTCCAGAATATATGAAGAAATCCCAGATGAGGTCGCCGACTCGCATGCAACCTCTCACGATGATATATAGCGAATGTTCTTCGACGGCGCCTCAAGGACCGGACCTAAGGGCAACATCGTCGTCGACATAGGGATGGTACTGGTTTCTCCCTCCGGGTTGGTGATCAACCGCGCTTACTCTCTCACAGAGCCCTGCTCTAACAATATGGCCGAATACAACGCGTTGGTCATTGGCCTCCAACTTGCAAGAGAGCTGGGGATAGAATATGTTGAAGCATACGGCGATTTGCAGTTAATCGTCAATCAGATCCGGGGTTCGTACGAAGTCCGCCATGAGGACATGATCCCCTATCACCAAATAGCGATCAACATTATTTCGTCATTTGAGGGATTCTTCATCGAACACGTTTCCAGACTCCAGAATATCGAAGCCGATGCCTTAGCTGGCCTGCCGCTTCCCTAGCGGTTCCAAACTATGCTCATCAATCGGTGGATGTGATAGGCCACGAACTGGTCTGTCCTAAGAATAACGTTCAATTCGTGGCGAGTTAATCCGCTTAAATGATCGACGAAGCGTCGGACTGGAGACAACCATTCATAGACTGCGTAGTCTACGACATCCTGCCCGAAAACCCAAAGGAAGCCACTTCCATCAGAAGGCGTTCTCTCAGATTCTTCTACGACACAGAGACGAAAATGCTGTATCGGCGATCTTACGATGGATTATTACTTCGGTGTCTGTCAAACGCAGAAGCCAAAGAAGCCGTACGCGAAGCTCATGACGGTGTCTGCGGGGCCCATCAGCCTGGCCCTAAATTACAAGATCGTCTTCGCCGAATGGGCTACTACTGGCCCACGATGGTAGCAGATGTGATAGACTATGCAAGAAAGTGTAAAGCCTGCCAAGTCCACGTGGACTTCATCCACCAACCATCCGAGTTTCTACATCCGACAGTGGCGTCCTGGCCATTCGAAGCATGGGGAATGGATATTATCGGTCCGATCGCTCCACCTTCTTTCCGAGGACATCGCTTCATACTCGCAATCACGGATTACTTCTCCAAATGGGCGAAAGCTGTCCCGCTTGCAGAAGTAAAGACTTCAAACGTGATCAGCTTCCTCAAGCATCACGTCATCTATCGCTTTAGACTGCCCCGAAGGATCATCCACGATAATGGTCCACAGTTTGCAAGCCACGCCTTCTATCGGTTCTACGACAAGCACCGTATCCAGAATATTGCTTCAACGCCATACAATCCAGCAGCGAATGGGTTGGCAGAAGCATTCAACAAAATAATCATCAAACTTCTCAAGAAGTTCGTGTCTTCCAACAAACGCGACTGGAACGAGAAGCTTGGTAAATGCTTATGGGCATACCGTACTACAATCCGAACAGCCACTGGGAATACGCTATTTTTCCTGGTATACGAGAGTGAGGCAGTCCTCCCATTGGAGACTCAAATACCCTCACTTCGCGTCGCCCTTACTTACCAATTGACGACAGATGACAACTACCATCGCCGGCTACAAGAGCTGGAGGCCTTAAATGAAAAGCGCCTCTTGGCTCAGCAACGGATCGAGCTATACCAAGCACGCATCTCCAGAGCCTTCAACATGAAAGTGAAGATCAGAACATTCCAAGTGAGCGATCTTGTTCTGGCAGTTCGGAGGCCGATGGTCATGGCTCACAAGACCGCCGGCAAGTTCCAGCCAAAATGGGAAGGTCCGTTTATCATTGAGGCCGTATTCTCCAACGGTGCTTACCGCCTCGCAAAACAAAACGGAGACTTGCTCATGTTGCCCGTCAACGGCAAGTTCCTGAAGAAATATTATGTCTAAACATAATTTCCTAGATTATCGAGTCATGTATCCGCTGGTACCGCTGAACTCACATTTATAAAATTCCAGATTATTGAGTCATGTACCCGCTGGTACCGCTGAACTCATAGCCACAAAATTCTAGATTATTGAGTCATGTACCCTCCCGTACCGCTGAACTCAAAATCTCCCAGATTATCGAGTCATGTACCCGCTGGTACCGTTGAACTCACAATCATAAAATTCTATATTATCGAGTCATGTACCCGCTGGTACCGCTGAACTCATATTCCCAAAATTCTAGATTATCGAGTCATGTACCCGCTGGTACCGCTGAACTCATATTCACAAAATTTAAGATTATTGAGTTATGTACACTCCGGTACTGCTGAACTCACATTCTCCAAATCCCAGATTATTGAGTCATGTACCCCCCGGTACCGCTGAACTCACATCCACAAATTTCAGATTATCGAATTATCGAGTCATGTACCCGCCGGTACCGCTGAACTCACATCCACAAATTCCAGATGATCGAGTCATGTACCCGCCGGTACCGCTGAACTCACATTTACAAAATTCCAGATTATTGAGTCATGTACCCGTCGGTACCGCTGAACTCATATTCTCCAAATTCTAGGTTATTGAGTTATGTACCCTCCGGTACCGCTGAACTCACATTCACAATCTCCCAGATTATCGAGTTATGTACCCGCAGGTGCCTCTGAACTCACACTCCGGTCACTCTTTCAGGTAGGAAGTCATGTATGACCATACCTCTGAACTTATTTCTCTGAAAGAGCTCCTCCCTCGTGATCCACTACCCGCACTCTCAGTGCACAAAAAGGGTAACAGATCCACAAATTTTCAAAACGACCACGTCGATGTTACCTCTGAGTCATTTCACTTCCGCCAAAAACAAATCACCCCTCTACATAGAACTTCCATGTCCTCATTACCTCTGAGTCGTCCTATGTACCCCTTCATGGAGCCCATTTCTGCCATGTCCTCATTACCTCTGAGTGGGAAGGCTCCATCGAAGAAACCCTCATGCTTGCCATGTCCTCATTACCTCTGAGTAAGCATGTTGATTCTCTTTCGACTTATTATCCGTACCCACAACCAGAGTACGCCAGGGATAGTAGGTCCACAAATTTCCTCCGTTGAGTCCACTCCTGCCATGTCCTCATTACCTCTGAGTAGGAAGATTCTGCGATAAAAAAAACCCTCATGCTTGCCATGTCCTCATTACCTCTGAGTAAGTATGTTGGTTCCCTTTCATCCTATTATCCATATCCTAAGCCAGGGTACGCCAAGGATAATAGGCCCACAAATGTCCTTTGCTAAGTTTCTTAGTACAGGCCCATGATTTCTCATCATGCCCCGAAAAGCGGCTTCAAAATCTGACAGCAAATCAAAGACAATTAATGCAAAAGATTTGCACATATGGCAGGATGACGTGGCAAGGAGCTCATGCGGCCAGACAGCCTATGCGGCTAGGAAGTCCATACGGCTGGTTTGCCAATGCGGCTCAGATGGCCATGCGGCTGAGGAGGCTATGCAGCTGGGACATTCATGCGGCCAGAACATCCTATACGGCCAGAGGAGTTCATACATAGCCATGCTTCTTATTCAAAGTATTTTAATTTTATAAATTAAAAACTTTGAAGGGGGTCTTGTAGAAGCATGGAAAAGAATAAATAAAGGTCTATGCGGCCAAAGATCTCTATGCGGCTCAGAGAGCCTATACGGCTCAGGGGTCCATGCAACTCACGCGTCTATGCGGCTCGGATAGACCCAGAGTCACGTGGCCTTCAACAGCTTCTCCCTTCATCTTTGGCTGCATTTAATGTCCTGACAGCTGACAGCTCTGACAAAAGACAGCTCTGACACAAAGAAACAATAATGACTCCGTCATAATGGCAGACTCCTAGGGAAACGAAGGAAATCTCTGACACGATCCCCCGAAATCCAGAAACCTTCATGCGGCCTTGACACGTGGACAGTCGCATACGGCTCAGGCAGAGACCACCCCATGCGGCTCAGGCCGAAGCTATCCTATGCGGCTCAGGTCGAAGCTATTCTATACGGCTCAAGCAAAGGCTACCTCATGTGGCTCACAAGGACTATCTCCATGCGACTCACGAAGAAGGCACCCATCATGCGATCACCTACGCTCATGCGGCTCAGATTATCACCATGCGGTTCAAATGTTCAGGGGTCACTCCCAAGCAGCCTTGACACGTGGCCAGTCTTATACGGCTCAATGTGGAGCAATCCTCATGCGGCTCAAATTTTCTAAGTGGCTCGCGGTTAAGACACGTGGCATCAAATCAACCGAAATCTATCAACAAATTCCAATAAAATATTGGGATCAAATTAGATCATTTGCAATCAAGCAAATCAATGACACGTGGTGGGAGATCCGAGATTGGCATAACAAATCATGAAGATTTATGTCAATCATTATTAATTATCCACAAAGATTTGATGCAATCACATTAATTGCCTGGATCTATTATGTTCAAGATGAGCGGCCCAGATTCATTGATCCTAAGCCGCCAACTGTGGAGAATGGGCAATCATTACAAACCCTAGTGATGCCCCCCATTCTTATAAATAGCAAGGTGCCATTCCCTTGCGGAAGAGGGGACTCTCTTATTTTTGCAATAAAGAAGACACATAGATCCAGAGGGCCAGAGAGAGAATATACAGAGATCGAAAGGAGAGCATTTCTTCATCAATGCCAAGCAATTCTTCTACAGAGCCAAGGTTGCACCCGATCGTCCAAGGAGTAAGGTAGAGCGGCCGTCGCTTTCCCGAGCCTCTATCGTCACCCCCTAGAATCGAAAATAAACAATTGTAGTTAGATTGCTGCACCTAGGCTTTCGTCCCTAGGCTTTCTTTATACAAGCGAGTTTGTATTGTGAAGTAAAAGTCCAGTCCTCCGATAATTATTCTGTTCTTTTATATTTCATGGCAAACATGGTTTACGTGCTACATGGGAGTACGTGTACATATAAGCATGGTTACGTGTTGCATGTGGGTGACATATTTTACTATTAAGAGTGGTCTTGTGTTTTGTGTGTGTTTTGTGACTGTGTGATTGGATTTGAGGTTGAGCAACCTGTTTCCCCAATCTAATCTCTAATTTCTTAGAGACAGCATTCAGTTCATTGCACTTAGCATTCAGACCATCAATCTTAGCAATAGAGATCTTGTGTTTGTTCTTTTCTTCAGCAAGCTCTTTGTTGAGTGCTGCGATCTCACGTGTTTACTTTTCAATAAGTGTTTCAGCATCATGTAAGCTTAATTTAAGATACCTCATCAATGACTTCCGTGGATGGAGTGTCTCTAACATTATCAAGTAAAGAGGAAAGATTTTGGATCTCTATTTCATAGCCTTTGATTTTCTCCTTGGCATGCTTATATTTACTAATGAGTTTCTTGTGGTCATTTAGTAAATCATTAAATGCATCACCAAGTTCATCAAATGTAAAGTCATCAAGAGTTTCGCTAGTTACCATCTCGGACGTTGCCATTAGGCAGACATTAGCAGTGTCTCGAGGAGAGTCATCTTCTTCCTCAGAATCACTGGCTTCGCTCTCGTGCCAAATACTGGTGTTGGCATACTTTCTCGAAGAATGCTTCTTGTAGGGCTTCTCATATTTGTTACCTTTCTTTGTGAAGGGACAGTCCTTTCGAACGTGTCCAATCTTTTTGTAGCTATAACAAGTTGGTTCCTCCTCGTCGTCTTCTTGTGGCTCCATCTTCCTTCGATTGAAATGAAGGAACTTCTTGAAGTTGCGGACTAGAAGAGCTTGATCATCACCTTCAGAATTGTCGTCGTCAGTCTCTTCAGGATCAGTCCTTTGGCGATGAGCTATTAGGGCAATCTCTTTTGCCTTTGGAGCAGGTTCGTCGAAGTCTTTGAGGTCGAGCTCATGGGTCATCATCTTTCCCATCAAAGTTTCGATAGATATTTTAGTGAGATCATTGCCTTCTATAATTGCTGTTACCTTGGGGTTCCAGATATTCAGTAGCCCCTTAAGTAACTTGTGGATCTTCTCATGATTGCAGTATTATTTGCCAAGAGATGACAGAGGATTGATGACGTCAAGGAACCTTGTAAACATTTGGATGATCATCTCATTCGGCTTCATCTTGAACGCCTCGTATTCTTGAGTAAGACGACTGATTTTAGATTCCTTGACTTGAGTGGTTCCTTCATGCGTCACTTCTAGAAGCTTCCATACTTCGTGCGAGGTGGTGCATGTCGAGACCCTGTTAAATTCATTCTTGTCTATTCCACATAAAATAGCATTAATAGCTCTAGCATCTAGACTCGCCTATTTCTTTTCCTCGTCAGAATATTTGTCGTTGGGTTTCTCGATGAGATCTCCCTCGACAACTATTCTGACGGGCTTTTTGTAACCATCGGTGACAATGGTCCACAGGTCGAAGTCTAGAGACTTGAGATAGAAACTCATCCTAGTTTTCTAATAGGTGTAGTTGGTTCCATCAAATAGGGGTGGCCTATGAGTGGACTGTCCTTCACCATGGTTGGAAAACATAGGTTGTGTGGTTGCTATGGATCAGCTCTAGGATGTTAGTCCTTGTTAAGAGAACAGAGCTCTGATACCAATTGAAGAACAGGTAGACAACTCAAGAGGGGGGTGAATAGAGTTTATAACAATAATAGCCAAATAAAAATTAAACTCTTTTTACCACTAGTAAATAATCAGAGAGTAAATACGGAAATAAAAAAGATTAAGAGAGCATACGCAAACACAGTCATTTTTAACCTGGTTTCCCTCGTGGAGGACTAGTCCAGGCCTGAGAACTCTAGCTTAGGATTAAATCCACTATTTATGAAATAGTAGTTACACCCCATGCCTTTTCTTCAGAAGAGCACGTCAACTTCTTACAAAGATCGCTGTGGCGATGCTTGGAATTTTCTAAGCGACTTTCTTGACTCTTGCACAAACTCCTAACTGAATAGCACTGAGCACTTTGAGGCTTAGGAAGCTTGTGGCTAGTAGATGATAAGGTTAAGGCATGTATGAGGCTTATAGAGAAGAGAAGATAATTGGATAATTGAAAATAAGAGAATTCAAGCCCTATTTATACTAGTTGGGATAGGCAGAATTCGGCCAGAATTCTGTGTCAAGAATTCAAATTTTTGGTCGTTGGACAACTAGCATACAGCAAACCCTAAAAATTAGGGTCCTGTAATTTGGAAGATAGTTCGGCCCGAACTCTGTGTGGAGGCAGAGTTCGGCCCGAACTTTGTCTCTATAGGACAGAATTGCTCAAATAGACTTTTTTGGACTAGTTTGGTTTGGTGGAGCTTTTAGTTTTGTTTGGTGATAAGGTATAGGCCCAGAATACCCAGTGCTACTCAGTTTACATTTAGTTAGACTCAATAAATGTAAAATAATACAGACTCAAAAACCCGAGTACGCTGCAGGAGAGATCCGACATCCGTCTTGCACTGAGCTCTGTCTTGATGTGTCATATTGAATTATGACAAGTATCATATTATCAATTTTATCAATATTTGGTTGACTGTGATTTGGGTCAACAGATGCGGCGACGGTTTGAGCGGTGCCACCGCGGGGAAGGAGAGGTGAGGAAGAGAGGGACCATATCGGCTGGCTCGACCGACGAATCGCCGGTGAGGCCCTGGACGACGACACGAGGGTCAACGGCGGTGGTGTACGGATGCGCGGTGCTGGGTCAGACGTCGGCTACCTGTGGAGGGCCGTCACCGAGGGCGGATGGGGGCGATGCCTCCTCGGCGGCACCGAAGGCTGGCGCCACCGCGACTGAGGTCGTGAGGGGTTGGGGGCGGTTCACCGAAAGTCGGGAGGTCTTCGAAAGAGATTTGCGATGGAGCTGTGCTCCCCTCCGGGAAGGTGGCGACAGCGACGAGCTCGGCGGAGGAGATGGCGACGATGGCGGAGGCGCTGCTCGGCCAGGCGGAGCTCAGGTGATGTTTTAGGGTTTCCCGTTCTCTTTCCTCTGTGTGTGGTGGTGGTGATGATAATGGTGGCGGTGGCCACGGTTTTGATGGTGGAGATGAGATGGGTTCTGGTGTGGATAGAGTCCGCCGTAGGGGTGGCAGCAGGATGGTGGTGAGGCAGTTTGCAATGGTTGGTGGCGTGATTGGGTTCGGGCGAGGCCGGGTAGACGGAGTTGGGTTGACAGGAAAAGGCCGGAGAGTGGCCACGGCGATGGCCGGGGTGATTGGGCTACAATGGTGGACAGGGAGGTGGTTGGAGTGGTGACTGTGGAGAAGAATAGTTTAGGATTTCTGATTTCATGGTTTTTGGTCGTCATGTCCAGGGGTGTCGGACACAACGTGGATGACTGTATAGAATTACTGGAATAAGATTGTGTAGATACAGACACGATGCACAATTTTGGTGGAGAAATTAGTTTGGTGGAATTTTTATGAAAAATGAGCAATGAGGGCTCTCCTTATATAGGAGGTGGACGCTAGTTGGATAAGGACTAGTAGTGGCTTAAACCCTGATGGATAATTCTATCTTTTAATTAAGATAGTTCGAAAACCATTTCATTAAAATCCAAATTTCGATTAAATCTAGATAAATCAAATCCTTTATTTAAAACTGTTTAAAAATCAAATTCGATAGATCAAATATTAAATTATGGTACCATAAATAATTTAGCTTAAATCAACAAATTTCAAATTATCTTTAGATAATAATAAAATAATAATAATAAATAATTTTGAAAATAAATATTAAATATTTGAAAAACTTTTTGTGAGTAAATAAAATAATTAGTTCTTGAAAACTTAAATGTACATGAATCAAATTTCATGTTCTTCGCATTCAACTAGTACAAAATATCTATGTATATATTATTTTTGAAATCGGTATAAATAAATAAACAATATTTGCCACTAGTGCGACGGAATTTCTACTTCAAGCAAATAAAATATTTAACTATACTATATTGAAATGAACTGTATGTTTTTCTATATTTGTAATAATAATAAAAAAACCTTTTTATAATACAAACTTTTGGCGGATAAATATTTTATATACAAAATATTTACCGAACAAGTATTTATATCTTTAGTTGCTAACCTATAATAAAACTTTTTCTCTAAGAAATATATGAAATCATATTCGTATTCGCTTTCGACGTACTAATACCAAAACAAAAAATTCATACCAAAATAAATACAAATTTAAAAATGTAGTAAAAATTTAGGGGATTTACAATAATAAATAATCATATCACATAAATAATTAAATAAAAATAAATCCCAAAAATTAGAGGGCTTGCAGTTCTGACATGAGTATCAAAATTAAAACCTCCTCAATGATATATGCTTCGCGTATCGAAGCTTTTACATGAGCCGTATTGCCCACCTTATTTAGGTGATGTAGATACCTAGAAGTAACAAATCTCAAATTAGAATTATTAGAATAAAGAAATAACTAGTCCAAGATAATTAATTTATACGTCTCAAGTACATCCATCGATAATGGACTAGACTACCGAAACGTACTTTTTTTGGAAGATGAATCAACAAAATCTCTAAACTATCAAAAAGTCTTGGGAGAACACCCTCTCTAACTTGTATTGTCAATACAATCTTCTCCTTAAGATCAATTAAATATTGTACCATCAACTTGCTTGAACACAAATTTTAAAGAATATAGATAACTCTGCCAGCGAAGTCCATACTTGAGGAGACAATATCTCTCTAAGAGCATAACAACCTCTTCCTAAATACGTGGCAATCATGACTCTTCATCTCCATTAGTTTGCATTCATTGAGATTGACATATCTTTCAAATACAACAAGTAGCCTTTAGAAAACCTCAACTTTGATATCCAGTTGTGTATTATTATTTTATCTTCCCTACACAATATGAATAGTACTGGAGGCTTGACCCATGTATTATTGCTCCTTCATCTTAGGTTTAACTTTGGATGCTTGCAAATATTTTCCATGTCCTTCATTGCTTTGGGATTGTCTCTTTTTTTTTTTACTTTATATCCATCATCGTATTGAAGACATTATCGAATACATTCTTTTTGATATGTATGACATTAATATTATGTCATCTGAGATTGTCCTTACAATAAGGTAAGGCACAAAAAATACTTAGCTTCATTTAATTATGGCTATGTCCAAATCTTTCAAAATGATAGTCTTTTGTCAGTTCTTCCATCACACTCAATAAATCTTCTACCTCTTTCCAAACTTAGTCTCTTGTTAATCTCAACGTGGGAGGAGATAGTTCCTATTAGCAACTCAAAAGGCATCTCTCTTCCTTCTGTAGCACCCCGCTCTGCGAAGGAACTAGATAAACAGAGAGATCGAATTGTTGGCTCTGCAATAGAAGGCGATTGATCTGGGTGAGTGGACAAAGACTCATTTTTATGATTCGCTTATGCCTAATAAGAATCTGAGTTTTTGATTAAATGCTATTTTTAATAACAAGATGGTAAATCATTGTGTATGCTTATAAGAGAATTCACATGTTGCCATGCTAAGAACAAGAAAAGAGTTAACCTGTATGCTGAAAAGAAGATTATTGTCTATTAATAGTAAATGATATGATGGCTATCATGCTAAAGTTAGATTGTTGCCTGATAGTAAGAAGTGAACGTTGCCTTGATCAAGAGAACCTTGCCATGCTAATAACAAGAGAAATGAGATGCTTTCATATGTCTATCGTATGTTATCAAGTATGTTTCAATGCTTAATGATATTGAACCGTTGCAAAAGATTGTAATGTTGGATAGATTGCTATTGTATAAGAGTTGTCTAAAAAGAGATGATACGGCTTGTACATATAAAGAAAAGAGTAGAGCTACTAGCTCGATTATATGAAAAAGAATAGATAAGATGGAATATCTCTTGATCGATTGATAAATTGTTAACAAGAAGAGTTTAATTGATAGACATTGCATTCATAGTGTCGGTCCGGACAACTTGTGCATAAAGATGTAATCTCTCGATCGATTCCAGGAAACTGGGATCGATCGGCCTAAGAGAGAACATGATACCCTGGGGCTAGAAGTCCCCGCGATCAGGGGGGTGTTAGTCTATTAGTGTGATGGGCTAGAACATTCCAACTGCTAATAATAAGAATACCTATGGACCATCATGTAGATAGGCATGGATTGGTAAAAAGCTGAACCCTGAGCCACAACTGCTAGTACGTGTGCATATCAGTGCATAACTGACCCGGAGAGTCACAACTGCTGGTATGTGCACGTACTAGTACAGAGCTGAGCCATAAGTCACAGCTGCCAATCGGGTTGCATGAGTCGGTAAATGTTTTATTAAGAGCTAATAATGCAGAAACGAATAGGAGAAATGCTGGTTATATTATGTTTATGCTAATCCTTATCTTGTGCAGGGACTGACCGTCGACTATGGCAAGAGTCACTGAAAAGTGATACATTTGTTGCTAAGTTTTCTGAACATGAGTTGCTTAAAGAATTGTTATATCCCATGAGAAAAACATCTGATATCGTGCTTGTATTCTGCCCTTAAGAGTTTCTTAAATAAGATAAATGATTGTGGTTCATGAAACACGATGCACATTTCACAAGAATGAAATGTCCCTTGTATGCTTGAGAATGAATGAAATGAATTGTGGCTTTTCAAAATGTTTCCAAAAGATGTAAACTGACTCTGAACTGCATGAAATGAACATCGGTAAAAAGTAGCAAGATAACATCACAAGAAATATTTTCTCACTAAATGAATTAGTGATCATTTCATACAAATGTAGCCTTTGTTCACAATAACCAGTATGTTGATATACTGACCCATCATCAGTCTGCACGCAAGATGAATCAAGAAGGATAGTCTGAAGCGATAGCCTGAGCCTCATCCTCAGGAGCCAGAAATCAGAAGAGATGCCAAGAGAAGGTCATCTGTTGCAAAGAGTTGATTTTGTATAAAAAGGGATGTAATGTATGGAACGGGATCATTATAATCTGTAATATTTCTGAGAGAATGTAAGCATTGTATCAGAGAGAATTGAGAACTTGTAATCTGATCAAATAAAATCAATAAAGAGATTTGTTTTTGCTACCTTGTGTTCAATTATATTTCGTAATCTGTCTGCTGCTAAATTCAAATATCTGCTATATGTTCCGCTGCGTTATTGTCTATCTTGTATAAATTATCATTGTACAGGTCTTGGCCTTGTACAAGCACAACTTAGGCTTGCACGGCATCACGCTGAAGCGAGGACGAACGGTCTCACAGAGTCCAAAGTGAGGACGAAAGGACTCTGCGGGATCGGGACGTGACACCTTCTCCACGAATGTGACACAAAAAAGAACTGACAATAACACTAAAAAAGCATGATTTCCTTCTGTATTGAAGACGAAAGGTCTTACTCTTTTTCATGCATATCGGATAAGACTTAGTGCTATGAGTACTCAACCTAGATAACACCCCGTATGCTGGAAAATTGTTGCTAGTCCATATGAGTGTCGCTCTCATCTGAAAGTTTTTCTCAGTTGATATTTCGTACGTTTAGACACCGAACTGCCACAATTATTTCAACTCATCCACCAATGGTGACAAGTATATATCGATGTTCTTCTTTGGATTTTGAGGATCGAGTATGATAAGTGTCAATAATACGAAAGGAGTCTTCATGTACATCTATGGTGGTAGATTATAATTGGTCAAAGTCACCAACCAACAAGAGTAGTAAGATTTTGAATGTCCAAAAGGAGTGAATCCATCATAACATAAAGCCAATTTGACATTCCTAGGCTTTGAAAAAAATTCTGGATGATACCGATCAAAACACTTCCATGCCTCTTCATCGAGAGGATGAGATAATTCTCTTTCATCCATGCTATATTTACAGACATATACATCCTCTACGACCTCTTTATGATTGGAAAGAACTGTATGAACTTGTAGGGACACGATTTTTTTTGATAATTGGCTTTTCTTTGACCCAATTAGATTATATCGATCCGTGTAACAAAAAATACATATATCTTTGTCCTTATTCTCCTATAGTACAACATACAGTTGTTTGACAACAATATTCTTTAGCCTAATTCGAGTTTCTTTATCATCATCTTCAACTTGTAGAAGTTTTCATTTACGTCCTTTGATCCTTTTGGTAACAATTCTCTAACGAACTGAATTATCCGCTCGTAACATTCTTAAGATAAGTTAAAATCGTACTTAAGGTTCAACAGTCGCACCACCACTGACAGACATAATGTGTTTCACAGGAGAATCAGCATCCTTGAACATATCATAGAACTCCTTTGCAAAAGGATCGGATCCTTCGGATCTAAACTAGGACCGACTGAAGCAAGTACCATCTTTCGTGCCCGATTTCGCTGTCGATATTCGAATGATCTCCGAGAGTGGACTTTCCAACCTTTGTATTAAAGGAGGACTGATATTGCAGAAACAAAGTTCTCCTTGAGTCGTCCTTACCTTATAGTTTTGTACGAAATCCTTTTTGTAAAGATACTCCCTGACAAGATCCAACTTTTTGAATGATCTATTATGACATTTGACACAAGGATACTTGATGAGCTTGTCATCCATGAAATCAGGTTGGCTACGGACATATTTGAGAAATTCCTCAACGTCTGCCTTGGAATCATCATTTAGGCCAATTTTGCTCCAATATCATCGATTGTACATCCTCGTATGGTCAACTAAGTATCGACTAATTATTTTCTTAACCGTAAATGATTTGCACCATATATATATATATATATATATATATATATATATATATATATATATATATATATATATATATATATATATATATATATATATATATATTCAAACAATATTTATTAAATGCAAATTATGATTTTTAGTAAAAACAAATCTCATTATTTTGAAGCTATCGCGATTCTATCTCTACTTCTAACTTAGTACCTATTAGCAAAGCATCTTTGATAATTTTATTGCAATATATATATATATATATATATATATATATATATATATATATATATATATATTCAAACAATATGTATTAAATGCAAATTATGATTTTTAGTATAAAAAAAAATCTCATTATTTTGAAGCTATCGCGATTCTCTCTCTACTTCTAACTTAGTACCTATTAGCAAAGCATCTTTGATAATTTTATTGCAATTTATACATTAAGCTTAAGCAAGGTACATCTTTCGAAGTCATAATGTTTGTAATCATAACAAAGACTAAGATTAGAATGCTTCAAACCGCTTTTTTCTGGTGAAGAATTTATCTTGTTCTCTTGAGTGGGCCTCTTTATGTGCTAGGGATATTGACATGAACACCTTGCAGGTAATTGAAGTAAATTTTTTTGCTCCTTTAAGTAAACATATTGGAAGTGCCAAATTCTTGCAATATTTTGAATGAGGGTCATATAATTTGAAGTTAGTTGAATAAATTGCACCAATTTGATCCTTAGATTCAATGATTCATATACTTTGAAGTTAGTAGAATAATAAGGTTCTATGCAGGCAACTAATAACAACTAGGCCAAGATCAGGATATCTAAAATTTAGATATTAACTACTCTATATACTAACAAAATGATGCAAAACTACTCACGTCATTCAGGATATCTAAAATTTAGATATTAACTATCAACACGCATATAAATAAGATTTAAAGAAACACAAATCAATCTATAGCCTTTGTACATAAGACATAAGCCAAAGATTTAAAACTAACCTTTTGTAAAGGATTGATAGGCACATTAAGAAATATGATTTAAAAATAACCTTTGTAAAGGATTGATAGGCACATTAAGAAGTATGACAATACAATTGATTCTGAAACTCTACTGGCTCCAAAATAGTATGATAGTCGGTAGACCATCCATATAGGTCAAACTAGAAGGACCCTAATTCAGTAAAATCATAAAGATAAGATAATCGAAAAACGTGATTTTTTGTTTGTTTGAGGAAATGGATAGAAATATGTCAAAAATTTGGGCTTTGTTTCTTCCCTCCCTCCAGCTTGTACATACATTTTTTTTGTTTAATTTTGTTATACGGCTATAAATGTAGCTAAGGGATAGAATGTATAGAATAACCCAAAAAAAAATTTCCTTATGCAAACAAATTGAGTTAAGAGTGACATGGACGATACAGGATTGATCTACGGTTTTGGCCGGTTAATTGGCCGTCTCGTAGCACAATTCCATTGACAAGTTAACCGATGGCAAATTCAAACAAATAGAAAGAGACTAATAAAATTACCGCGGACCAAAATCACAGGCAATCCCACCGTCGAATTAGGAGCATCGCAATGACCCTTTCATCACACCGTAGAGCCAAATTAACTTACGAGGACAACAAATGGATGTTGAATAACTCAAGATCTAGATGTTAATTGAGTATGTTGTTCTCTTGTGAAGCACATACAATTATGTATTGGCACTAAAGCGCAATTACCAAAACTTGAGTAGTACTCCTAGCACCCGCATATATGTCGAAGGCCTCTTTTTTCTTCAAAATAGCTGAACGTACTTTCAAAAGCTTCTAGATAATTCTCCCAAGCATGGGCATCCCTTGAGGAAGTTCTGTGTGCCATGGAAGGACTCCAGCCAAATCCACCCCCCACTAACAATCTCCATTCCCACTATCAAAGATAATATAAACTTATACGTCGGTAGGACTTGGAAGTTAGGGGAGTCTTTGAACTTTCTAACATATTAATTTACTGAGTATTTAGTAACAACCGATCGAAATGTTTACTCACATACTTCCTCTATTGGAAATTCTATATCATATCCGATGTCTCCTCTTCTTCTTCTTATGTATTATTATATTACATTGACTTACATTTTTTTTAGGTAGAATATGTACAAGTTGCAAAATTGCGTCACAGCATGAAAGAATTTGTCATGCATGATGTTAATTAGCACTACGTTGATTCAATATTTGCTTAGATCTGCACGAGTACTATTCAACGAGTAATGCATCCATGCGATCCCCAAGTAGGGTTTTGGAATTGAAAAGGTATATTTTGACGGTCCGGTAGGTGATCACGGCTGTGATCACGCCGATGTGTCATCTCCTATTGTCCTCCTGCATATTTCGGATCCACATTTTAAAATCCTAAGCCCCTCTCCCAATAGAGGTCCGACGTGTGGTCACGGACCAGCGACTCCATTTCGAATTAATAGGTCTGACCAAATATATGTCTAAATGTAATGAAAATATCATTGCAGTAAGAACATATGTAGATTGTATATTAGAGTAATGGATATATATATAATCATTTGGGGTTGCAGCTAAGTTGGATTTTAATATAGGCCATGTTCGATTTCGATTGTTCTTAGAATTCAGATCCAAAAACTGAACCGTCTTCTAAATAAGCTACGCTTGGCAGGGAAACAAAACTAAACATGTATATATATCTCTCTTTATATAGCTAACAAAATATCATACATAATTTGTGCATAAGCAAAGTAAAGAATTTGTCGGAAACATTTTGAGCTACACAAATAGTTATTAAATCGATAACCCACATAAAAATATTTCTTCTAAAATAACAATAATAATAATAGATAAACTTTGTTGTAATCATTTATGTACATTAATGTGCTATAAGAAAAAAGAGAGGATAGAATTGAACATAATAAACGAAAATTTTCGCGTAGAGCATTAAATATTTATAAAATTACACCCACAGTATAAAATTTTTCAAAATTATATAAAGCACAAGAACGCCTTTCTATGGGCGTTCTTCTTTTAAAATTATTATTCTCCATCCTCCGTTGCCTCCGTTACTTTCCGTTACCGATATAATATATATATATATATATATATATATATATATATATATATATATATATATATATATATATATATATATATATATATATTATATATATATATAAAGTGTATATATAATAGATATATATATTATTATAATATATATATGGAAAATCTGTGTCAGAAGAAACCCTTCCTAAGGCGTTTTACCTGACATCTGACGCTTATTATTTGTTATCCTTTTAACATTGTTTTTGCATATAGGTCCCTCAAAACACAACAAAATAAAGTTGTCCTTATAAAAGGTACTTTCCGTAAGGGACCTATATGTAACATTGTTTTCCGTAAAGTAGTCTTCTATGTTATTTGTTATCATTTTAACATTGTTTTTTTTACATATAAGTCCCAACAAAATAAATCTGTCCTCACAGCGTAATAAAGCTCTCCTTGCATTCAACAAAATAAAGTTGTCCTTGCATATAGGTCCCTCATTGTTTTTTCATTGGAGAGACCTATATGTAAAAAATGGTTGGTTTGGAGGGAGGTGAATGCAAAAATATGAAACACGCCCATGTGAAGGACTTTTTGTGTTTGATTTATATT
>JANAVB010008707.1:0-22072 GCA_029216955.1 Iris pallida | reverse complement strand
AAACGCAGGAAAACAGTTGATTGAGAAGTCTTCTTCTACTTCTACAGTCGGCTACCTAAGACTTGGACGTTTATCTGCACTTTGAACATAATTCGTTCCATGTGTCCAAACTTGAGAACCAGCAGCTGTGCCCCTTAGTTGTTCGAGTAGTCACATGTTTCTGCATGGCTACGATGTCGATAGCCATCTTTCCTGTTTTCCTCCTGCCGCTGGTTCAGGTGAAGCAGGGCCAGCCTTGACCCATAGCAAATCGACCAACTGTCCGGAACCCAAGATCTCGAGATTATATATATATATATATATATTATATATAGTCTATAAATTAGGGAGAGTTGAACTTTAGGTATAGATTGAATGACACGAAAACCAGCATCGCACCGCCTAAAATATTAATTTTTTAAGAATTTATTTACGTTTAATTGTTGTATACTTCAAATTCAAACAAAAATATAAACAAACACTAAGAAACTATTTTAAAAAACTAAATAAAAAATCCAAAAATTTGGGACGGAGCACAGTGGCCACCCGTGTCCAGAGGTAGCTCCGCTCCGCATATATATATATATTATATATATATATATATATATATATATATATATATTATATTATATATATATATATATATATAGTCTCCGTGGCCGTAGTCCGTTGGGAACGGTGGAGCACCCCGGCGCAGTGGCGCGGGTTCGAGCCCCCTTGGAGGCATGCCTTCAAGCACCATTAAGAAGTGGACATCCTCAAAAAAAAAAAAAAAAAAAAAAAAAAAAAAAAAAAAAAAAAATATATATATATATATATTAATATATATATATATATATGATAGAATAACTCACTTGATAGAGTTGGGATATGTGACGTTATTCTTTCTAAGAGTATCTGTAGGAAATAATAATGCCTTGTTCTCATTGCTAGGGTTTTTACAATATATAGTGTCTACATGTGGGCTTATGGGTTATGGGCCATATTTACATTACAAATATAATCTAACAATCTAACACCCCCCCCCCTCAAGTTGGAGCATGCAAGTCACAAATGTCCAACTTGGGAAGGAAAGAATCAAACACATGCTTTCCAAGGGGCTTAGTGAAGATGTCAGCCAGTTGAGTAGAAGTAGGAACATGCGAGGCTATTACGGTGCCATCTCTAATTGCTTCGCGAACAAAATGCAAATCTACCTCAATATGCTTACTGTGCTCATGAAATACCGGGTTCTGAGCCAGGTGCAGGGCTGACTGACTGTCACAATACACCGACATAGCAGACTCCTGGCGAACGTCCAAACACACCAATAACTCCTTCAACCATTTCAACTCACAAACAAGCGCAGCAATAGATCGATATTCAGCTTCAGCGGAAGATCGAGAAACAGTTGGTTGCTTCTTGGTCTTCCAAGAAATAGGAGACCCCCCAGAAATACCAACCAGCCCGTAACAGAGCGGCGAGTCAAGGGACAAATTGCCCGTCGGAATCACACCAACCAGAAAGACGGAGATCACAATCAGCTTTCAAAAGAATACCTTGTCCCGGTGCATGTTTGAGATATCTGACAACTCTCAAAGCAGCATGCCAATGATCTTGTCGAGGCTCCTGTAAGAATTGAGACAAGATATGCACAGCATAGGCTAAGTCATGGCGAGTAAATGATAGATAAATCAACCTCCCAACCAGCCTCCGATAAGGCTCTGCATCCTCCATCTTTGGACTAGTCGATTCTGCCAGCTTGTGATTGGGCTCCATGGGAAAACCAGCAGGTCGAGACCCCATCAAGTCGTATTCTGAAATAATGTCCAAAGCATACTTCCTTTGACACAAGAAAATTCCTTCTGCACTCCGAGCCACCTCTATACCAAGAAAGTACTTCACACACCAAGGTCCTTCATGTGAAAGCATGAACTAAGGTACTTTTTGAAAGCATCTAAAGCACCTGAGTCATTACTAGACACAATCATATCATCCACATAGATCAGAATATGCAACTCTACCGTCCCTTTAAAAAAGAGAAAAGGGAATAATCGAAATGAGATTGAACAAATCCATAGGATATTAGAGAAGCAGCAAGCTTAGCAAACCAACAACGTGGTGCCTGTTTCAATCCATATAGAGACTTACGCAGGCGAAACACTTTATTGGATTTACTATGCGAAAAAACTAGCGGCAACTTCATATATACTTCTTCTGTCAGATCTCCTTGAAGAAAGTATTTGCACATCCTCTGGTGCAAAGTCCAGCATCTCACACCTGCAACAGCCAAGAACGTCCGAACTATAGGCATCTTAGCTACCGGGACAAATGTCTCTGAATAGTCGATCCCCTCAACCTGATGATTACCTAACACAACCAGCCGTGCTTTTAAGCGCTCAATACTTCCGTCGGATTTGTACTTGATTTTGTACACCCATCGACTTCCCAATGCTTTCTTTCCAGGAGGCAAATCGACAAGACTCCATGTCCCATTATCTTTCAGAGCCTGTATTTCAGTTTGCATAGCCGCGTGCCAGCCTGAATCTCGCGAGGCCTGACGATATGAAGTAGGCTCAACACCTGCAGTGATGGCTGCAAAAAAATCTCTGTGTCCAGAAGTAAATATGTCATAACTTAGAAATTGTGTTAGAGGATACGAAGTACCTGAGGAAGTGACGGGAACAGATGAACTGTGAAGAAGGGGGACTTTTACTTCGAATAGCATTCGTCACAAAATCCTGTAATCGTACTGGCTGTGATTTCTTTCTCATTCCTCTTTCCAATACTACCTCGTCGGGCACCTCTGGCAACACTGCATCCCCTGTATCATCAGTAGTTGTAACACCCATATTCTGAATACGTATTTTGTCAAGCTTGCATGTATTCAGACCTGTATTTATTTTCTCGGATTTTGGCATGTACTTGTAATTGGCTTGACTTGCAGATTTTGGTTCTCGTAATTGGGTTTTACCTGGCTTGGTTTATTTTGTGGAGGAGAATTGGTTTGGTTTGGTTTGGTTTAACATACATTGGAGCACTTTAACCTACACTCCACCCTCAACACAACACAACCACCCTCATTAAATTCCACCAATATTCTCTCTCCTCCATAACTCTTTCAATTATTTCTCCATCTTCTTCTTCCTCCTTCCTCCACCAACCAATAGGCAAGTGCACCTTGTCAACAAATAAGCACCCAATTTTATTTGTCCATTTGATAGATTAGGACATGTAGATCAACATTAGAACTTAGAATTTTGTGATTTGGAGTCTCCATTGTTCTAGATCTAAGTTTTGATTATTTTTGGAAATCCTTGGTTTTGATCTATTAAACTTTGATTTTTGCTTGTTTTGATGCTTCCATGTGGAAGAGAATTCAATTTTACTCAAATTAGACCTTTGAAAATCTAGATTTGGCCTTGATTTGACAAAGATATGAAAACTTGAATTCTTGGTGTTCTTGGTGTCCTTCTCGGCCTGGAGAAGAAGATCTACAGTCTGCGCTCTTTAGCGCAGTACTGAACCGCGCAGCCTGGCCGTTGCCCGACTGCGCACTTGCCAATTGCGCACGCGCGCCCTGCGCCAACCATTCCTGCGCAGTCTCTTCCTGCGCAATTTCCCCCTGCGCAATCCACTCCTGCGCAGTCCATTTCTGCGCAATCCACTTCTGCGCAGTTCATTCCTGCGTAGTCTGTTGCAATCCACCCCTGCGCAGTTCATTCCTGTGCAATCCACTCCTGCGCACTTGGTCCATGCGCCATCTGCCCCTGCGCCCTGTGCACCTGCGCACTTGGCACCCAGCGCACCCCTGCGCAATCCAACTCCTGACCCCTTGCGCAAACCATTGGCTCTTGGAGTTTTGGGTTTTATCCTTGCTCTTCTATAGCCCTGTATATTGATATTTTATTAGATATTTTACGCCCATTTTATATCCTTACGCCTTTTGTCATGAACTTGATTTTACTTAATATGCTTGGAATGACTATTGTACATGGCTTGGTATGACAAGGAACTAGCATAACACGACAGTGACCCGTAGTGGTGCACTCCTGACGTGACCAACCTGACATGATAATGGCCCATCGTGGCGCACTCCTAACAAGTATCCTGACATGATTTATCTTGATAACTTGATAGTGGCCCGTGGCGGCGCACTCCTGACTTGACTTGACTTGTAACTTGTAACTTGACTTGACTTGATGCTGTTGCGACAGCTAACTTGACTCGTATAATCAACTTGACACTGTGGGTGTTCCTGCTTGCTTGCCTGTGCAATCCACTTGTCTTGTATTGCATCATGTCTAGGACGTGACTCCCTGTTCCCACGGTCAGGGATTCATACTGAATATTGATTAGGCTAATGACTAGATCAAACTATAGTTCATGGAAAATTTCCAGTCACAGGCAATCTTGTTATCTGGGCGCTCTTAATTGGACTTGTAGCTTGCCGACGAATAGAGCATATTTCCAGCGCACTGTCATGTGTTGCACCTCTAAGTCACCTAAGGGTACATCGTCTCCGGGGCGATGTACCCAACCATACTCTCAACCCGCGGAAGGATAATTGGATGGTCTGCAGGGCTTGGGACTGGAAAATTCTCATTGCATCTTGTTAGTAATCAGGCTTGTGATAACCCTAGTTAGTTAAAGTAGTAAGCCGTAGTAATTGCTTGGCCGCTTGTGAATGAATGATGTCTAGCTCTGTCTAAGTCTTGCCTAGTCCTTGTACCTGGTACTCCTGAACATGATTGTTTTACTTGCTTTAACAATAATTGGGTAGAGACAAGGAGCTATTCAGGCGAAGGGTTACAACCCCGGTCCTTGTTTGGTTTCGGGTTGTAACCTGGTTTCCAGAATGGTTCCACGTCCCTAGTCGTTTATTGTCCTGACGTGCTCTTTATTACTTGTACTTTTATTTCATTCTTATGTTCTGATATGCTGGCTTTTGTTCTTATTTTGTGGCCTCCTTTGTGGCACTTGCTCTTTCTGGGGTTTGACCCAACTGGTTTTGTGTGGCCAGATTTCGGAGCAGCTCCCGAGGATCTTCCGAACCTCTAGCCCGATGGTGGCGACTAAAAGGAACCCGGGCTACGAGTGGGTTTTTATTTTGTTTCGCTCACTCTATTGTAAAATTATTCTTTTGAGGCGTTTAGCCGACGAGCACCTGTTAGCTCGATGCACTTTTACTTACTGTCTGCCTACGGGCTGTAAACATGATTAACAAATCCTAGGGTTGATCATGTATGACTTAACTCTCGCTAGTCCTAGCATTTTGTACGACTAGCTTCATGATCAGCTGATATGTAATATTTGGGATGCCTTTTATTGTATATTTGGTGGTCAAACATCTTGTGATTATATTATTTGCTTGAGATTGAGACAGTAGGCTTGACCTTAACAGACTGTTGGCTTGTAGTAAACCCTCATATCTAGACAGCCGTGACCGTATAGCGAGATGGACTTCATTTCATATACGTAGCTGGCTATGTTCGCCCCGCTCTCTAGTATTCTGGTTCTGGGGCGTGACAGTAGTATCCGCATTACCCCAGCGGATTCTCCTGTCAATACTTCTGCAGCTACCTGTGTATCCTCTCTACTCGGTGCCGAGCCACCAGCAACCACTCCGGCCTCAGCCACCGTAGTCGGCACCATCCTAAAAGTCTTTATATCGTCTACCGGTACCGCAACAGATGTATGGCGTGTCGTAGAAGACATCTCGCTAGCAGAGCCACACCAGGAAATTTTTTTCATAAAAGTTACATCACGGGACAAAAAATTCACCAGTCTCCAAATCATACAGTTTCCATCCCATTTTTATCAAGTAGTGTCACGCCCCAGAACCAGAATACTGGAGAGCGGGGCAGACATAGCCAGCTACGTATATTGAAATGGAAACCACCTCGATATACGGTCACGGCTGTCTAGATATATGAGGGTTTACTACAAGCCAACAGTCTCTTATGGTCATGAACAAGCCTAATGTCTCAATCACAAGCAAGTAAGTAAGGTCGCAAGATGTATGATCATTAAATATACAATAATAAGGCGTCCCAAATATTACATATTCAGCTGATCATGAAGCTAGTCGTTACAAAATGTTAGGACTAGCAAGAGTTTAGTCGTACAAGATCAACCCTATGATTTGTTAATCATGTTTACAGTCCGTAGGCAGACGGTAAGTAAAGTGCATCGAGCTAACAGTGCTCGTCGGCTAAACGCCTCAAAAGAATAGTTTTACAATAAAGTGGACAAGACAAAAAGGAAAATCCACTCTTGGCCCGGGTTCCGTCTAGTTGTCACCATTGGGCTGAAAGCTTGGTAGATCCTCGGGAGCTGCTCCGAAATCTGGCCACACAAAACCAGCTGGGTCAACCCCAGAAAGAGCAAGTGCCACAAGGGGGCCACGAAATAAGAACAAAAGCCAGCAATTAACACAAGAAATCTAATATTAACACTAGAATCATGAAAACATGTCAGGATGATATACGACGAGATAACCATGGAACTATTTCGATAGCCAGGTTACAACCCGTAAACCAAACAAGGACCGGGGTTGTAACCCTTCATCTGAACAGAACTTGGTTTCCCACCATTTATCGGCAAGATAATAATGTAAGAAATCAAGACAGTAAGCAATCTTGTACTGGATCAAGACATGACTAGACTGGTTATACCTCATTCAATCAATCACGGCCAAGCAGATACTACGGCTTACTACTTTAAATAACTAGGGTTATCACAGACCTAATTACTAACAATGCAATGAGATGATTCCACAGCCACAAGTCCTGCAGACCATCCAGGTTACCCAGGTCGAAAGTTAGGGGTTGAATTCTGGTGGGTACATCGCCCGGGAGACAAATGTACCCTTATGTGACTTAGAGGGTGCAACATGCGACGGTGTGCTGGAAATGTGCCCTACTCGATGGCAGGCTACAGATCCCAAGAGCGCCCAGGTAACGGGATTGCCTGTAGCTGTGTCATCCCTTCATGACTACTGTGTTATTCTAGTTATTAACCTTAATCCATTTTGGTAGGTACCCCTGACCGTGGTACTCAGGAGTCCCATCCTAGACATGATGCAAGACAGGACAAGTGAATTTAACAAGCAAGCAAGAAAGAACCACCCACGGTGTCAAAGCAGGTCAAGCTAAGTTAGCCGTCGCAACAGCATTAAGTTATCAAGTCATGCTACAAGTCAGGAGTACGCCGCCACGGGCCACTATCAAGTTATAAAGTACAAGGGTTAATTACAAGTTACAAGTTAGGTGTGCACCACACTGGGTCACTAGCAAGGAGATCAGAAAATACCAGGATCATAATTCACAAAAAATTCCGAAAACCGTACTAGTCCTAACAATTACTTAAAAATCGTGTTAGGCCGTGTCGGTCAAGATAGTCGTGCTGTGTTGAACAGATCTCAGGAAAACCCAATCCACAAAAGAGAAACCAAGTCGAGAAATAAAACCAATATTACAAGAGCCAATGGGATTTAAACAAGGGGCCAGGGGGTTGGGCATACGTGCAAGAGCACGCACGCAGGGGAGCATACACGCAAAAGCACGCACGCATGGGAGCAGCGTACGCACAAAAGCACGCACGCAGGAGCTGCGTACGTACAAAAGCACGCACGCAGGAGAGCTGCGTACGCACAAAATCACGCACGCAGGAGAGCAGCGTACGTACAAAAGCATGCACGCAGGAGAGCTGCGTACGCACAAAAGCACGCACGCAGGGGAAAACGTACGCTCAGGTCATGCGTACGCTCAAGTCTACTTACCAGGGCACGCTCAAGTCTGCGTACCAAGACACACTCAAGTCTGCGTACCAAGGCACACTCAAGTCTGCGTACCAAGGCACACTCAATTCTGCGTACCAAGGCACACTCAAGTTTGCGTACGCAAGAGACACGCTTCCAACAGGAAGCGTACCCAAGTCTGCGTACGCAAGAGACACGCTTCCAACAGGAAGCGTACTCAAGTCTGCGTACGCAAGAGACACGCTTCCAACAGGAAGCGTACTCAAGTCTGCGTACGCTACGCTAAAGAGCGCGCACAGCTCAGTGGTGTAAGCTAAGAAGCTCTGCACACTGCTCACTGTCTTCTCCAAACCAGCAAGAACTCCATGGTTGAACCCAAGCTTCAAAGTTCATAACTTGGCCATCCGAACTCCAAATCCGGATTTTCGAAGTTCTAACTTGAGTGAAATTGAATTCTCTTCCACATAGAAACATCAAAACCCATAAAAATCCAACTTAAATGGATCAAAACCATGTAAATTCGAAAATAAAGAAAACTTAGATCTAGAACAATAGAGGCTCCAAATCACAAAATGCCAAGTTCTAATGTTGATCACCATGTCCTAATCTAGCAAATGGACAAATTAAATAGGGTTCTCATGTAGTGGCAAGGTGCACTTGCCTATGGGTTGGGAGAGTTGTGTGGAGGAGAAGAAGAAGAAGAAGAAGAAATTAATGGAGGGTTATGAGGAGAGAGAAAAAGTTGGTGGAGTTTTAAAGAGGGTGGGATGTGGTTGTTGAGGGTGGAGCATAGGCTAGGGTGTTCCAATACACATTAAACCAAACCAAACCAACCCAAACCAATTAAAACCGGGCCATGTCAAAACCTAAAATACGAAAAATACCGAAATTCCACTAGTTGAGAAAAAACAGAAATACATGCCAAAATCTAGATACGAATATAAATACGAAATTCGAGAAATACGGGAAATGAGGGTGACAACTCTACCCACCTTAAAAGAATTCCATCCTCGAAATTTAATCAAGGAGCTAGAGATTGTCACGACAAGTTACACTAAGCACAGGCAAGCTACACTAAGCAGTTCAATCATACAATCATACAATGCAAGCAAGGAAGGGAAAACGTAAGGCATAAGAAAGACATTATACCTCACGAGTCAAACAGGTAGGATATCGCGATCGGAGGTCTCCTCACGCTCCCACGTTTACTCACCTAGAGAGTGATGATCCCAAGCAACACGGACTATTTAATAGTCTTGTTCTTGAGTATCTTTTCCCTCCGGTCCAAATAGACACGGGCCTCTCCTCATACGAAAGGTTGGTACCAACAACCAATTCCGAATGGTCTAGGATGTGGCTCGGGTCCGGAATATACCGTCGTAATTAGGACACATGGAATACATCATGTACCTCACTTAGCGACGGCGGAAGAGCGAGACGATAGGATACATCTCCTACTCGCTCTAGAATATCGAATGGCCCTATATACCTAGGACTAAGCTTTTCCCGCACGCCAAAGCGAATGACACCGCGATTAGGCGAGATCCTAAGGAATACATGGTCGTCGACAGCAAATTCTAAGGGACGCCAATGAGCATCGGCCCAATGGCGCTGGCGGTCCTGGGCAACTCGAAGGTGATCTCTGACCTTCCTGACCACTTCAACCGTCTGGGAAATCAATTCGGGTCCGAGCATCTGCCTCTCCCCGACATCGTCCCATGCTAGCGGGGATCTGCACTTCCTGCCATAAAGACCTCGAAGGGTGCCATCTGGATACTGGCCTGATAACTGTTATTGTACGAGAATTCTACCAGGTGCAGATGATTCTCCCATGAACCACCGAAGTCAAGGGTACAAGATCTCAACATATCTTCAAGAGTCTGGATTGTGCGCTCTGACTGACCATCCGTCTGCGGATGATAAGCTGAAATAAACTGAAGACGAGTCCCCAAACTCTTCTGCAAGCTGCGCCAAAAGTGTGATGTGAATCTTGAATCCCTGTCCGAAGTGATGCTGACTGGCACACCATAAAGCCTGACGATCTGCCTGAGATATCTCTGCTAGCTGCATCGTCGACTGTCCAACTCTGAATGGAAAAAAGTGTGCCACCTTGGTAAGCCTGTCCACAATTACCCAAATAGCATCTCTGCCGGCCGGAGATCTGGGCAATCCGATCACGAAATCCATGGTTATATGTTCCCATTTCTATTCTGGGATCGGTAAGGGTTGAAGAAGTCCAGCGGGCCTCTGATGTTCAGCTTTAACCTGTTGGCAAACCAAACACCGAGAGACAAACCGGGCTATCTCCCTCTTCATGCCATTCCACCAGAAATGCTGACGAATATCACGGTACATCTTCGTACCACCCGGATGAATAGAATATTATGAACTGTGGGCTTCTGCCATGACTTCCTGTCTGATATCTCCACTGGGTACACAAAGACGAGTGCCGTGCCGAAGTGTACCGTCTTCATGGATATATAACTCTGGCCTTCTTCCTGCTTCACACTCTGCTCTGAGTCGCTGGATCTTGGAATCTGTTGACTGTGCCATCCGGATTCTCTCAACTATGCTGGACTGAACCTGTAGACTGGCCATCAATGCCACGCTGGTTGGAAGAACCACTTTAATTCCCATCTTCTGAAGATCTGCCAATAATTCTGGTTGCGTCGTCAGGAAATAAACTCCGGCTCTCCTGCTCAATGCATCTGCTACAACGTTGGCCTTCCCGGGATGATACTGCAAATCCACATCATAGTCCCCAGTAGCTCGAGCCATCTTCTCTGCCGCATATTAAGGTCCTTCTGGGTGAAAACATACTTCAGGCTCTTATGATCAGTAAAGATCTCCACTCTATCTCCGTACAAGTAGTGTCTCCACAACTTCAAAGCAAACACTACCGCCGCCAATTCCAAGTCGTGGGTCGGGTAATTCTTCTCATGATCACGAAGTTGACGTGACGCATAAGATATTACCTTCCCATGCTGCATCAAGACACACCCCAATCCTCTGCCTGAAGCGTCGCAATAAACCGTGAATCCTCCGGTCCCATCTGGAAGGGTGAGAATGGGAGCCGTTATCAAACCTCGCTTCAACTTCTCAAATGATTCCTGACACTCTGCTGTCCAAACAAACGGCACATCCTTGCGGGTCAACTGGGTCATCGGCGCTGAAATCCTTGCGAAATCTGAAACGAACCGCCGTAGTAGCCGGCCAATCCAAGGAAGCTGTGAACCTCTGTCACTGAGCTGGGTACCATCCATGACTCGATAGCCACAATCTTCTGGGGATCCACTTCCACTCCTCATCGGGTAATGATGTGACCCAAGTACGAAATACGATCGAGCCAGAACTCGCATTTACTGAACTTGGCGTACAACTGATGCTCCCTAAGCGTCTGGAGGACGACTCTGAGATGCTGTTCATGCTCTGCTTCACTCTTGCTGTAGGCCAGGATGTCATCTAGGAACACGATCATAAATTGATCCAAGTAAGGCATGAAAATACGATTCATGAGGTCCATGAATACGGCCGACGCATTGGTCGCTCCAAAGGGCATAACAAGGAACTCCCAATGTCCATACCTTGATCTGAATGCTGTCTTCGGGATGTCCTGCTCTCTGACTCTGATCTGGTGGTATCCCGACCGCAAATCGATCTTCGAGAACACTGAAGCCCCTCTGAGTTGATCAAACAAGTCATCTATCCTCGGAAGAGGGTATCTGTTCTTGATTGTCACCTAATTCAAGGTACGATAATCAACACATAGCCTGGACGTACCATCCTTGTTTTTCACAAGAAGCATCGGGGCTCTCCAAGGCGATCCACTTGCACGGATGAATCCCTTGGTCCTCAGTTCTTCAATCATCTTGTACAAAATTTCCAACTCTGAAGGCGCCATCCTGTAGACTCGCTCTGATACTGGTGCTGTCCCGGGAATCAAGTCTATAGTGAACTCAATCTCCCGCTATGGCGGCATTCCTGGAAGCTCTTCTGGAAAGACATCTGGAAACTCTTCAACTATCCGGGGTAACTGCACTGCTGCTACTGCCATCCGCAATGTTGGGGAAGATGGCTCTACTGCGCCTCTGGAAAACGAAAACTCTGGCTCGCCGGGGATACTAAAGACAACTCTGCCAATATGGCAGTCTATCCTAGCATACTGGTTCCTCAACCAATCCATGCCTAGGACTACATCATAGTCTGCCATAGGAAACTCTATGAATCTAGCGGAGAACTCCCTACCGCTAACCACGATCTGACACGAGGAAAACACTCGATCTACTCCCACAAGACCATTACCAGTAAGTATATTGAGCCTCACTGATAATGACTCGGGCTCCAATCCTATCCGTGTCGCAAATCGTGCAGACATGAATGAATGCGATGCACCAGAATCAAATAATACAGACGCTGGAGAGGAGTTGACGAGAATAGTACCTGCCACAACCTCACCTGGTGCAACTTCTTCTTCCATAGGCATTATCATGGCCTGACCTTTCCTCTGGCTGCTGGTCCCCTCTGCTGGAAACCTCTCTGCCTATTCTGGATCTGAGCCTGGGCTTGTGCATACTGCTGGGGGTGTTGTTGCTGGAATGCCTGAGACTGAGGCAGCAAGGGCCTCGAAGACTGATACTGCTGCTGCTGAACTGGTGCTGGGGCCGGTCCTCTCACCGAAGAGCTAGAAGGGTTGGATGCTGATGAACCACCCCTATTCGGGCAGGCTCCTATCCTATGATCTGCTGCTCCACAAGCCAGGCACAATCCCTGCGCCCTGCGACAATCTGCCACCACATGCCCTGGCTTCCCGCAATGAGAACATCCCATCGCGGAAGTCTGCTTCTGCTTCTGCTGCTGCAGGTACGTCGGGGTCGAATGCTGAACCGACATTACTGAGACCGCCCGCCTCGGAGTTCCAATGGTCAATCCCCTAGCTGCCGGGGCTGGAGCTGAGGATTGGTGCATCTGACTGTGGGACCGCTTCCTACCTCCGGTCCTATCCACGATCCTCTGGGAGGTATACTCATGCCTCCTAGCTGCTCTCAAGACTGCATCGACGTCTGGTGCTCGAACTGTTCCACTGCCAACAAGATCTCCAAATGCAGCCCATGCTGGAAAAGCTGGGCCCTATCAAACTCGGTCGCCACCAAGGTGGGGGCAAACCTACTGAGTCTAGAAAACTTCGATGCATAACTGTCGACTGTTCTGCCTTCTTGCTTCAAGTTGGTAAATCTGGTCTGCAGGTCGTACCGAGCCACAGCATCAAAGTACTTCGTCTGGAATCTCTCTCTAAACACTGCCCAAGCAATGGATGCCACTAATCCCATGGCTTGCGCCGTCCACCAACTGCGAGCCAAGTCCAATAACTACAAGCGTACCACCGCCACTTTCTCATTCTCAGGTGTCCTAGCTGCTTCCAGAATCACCTCGGTATCCTGAAGCCATGCATCTACGGCAATCGCATCCTCGCTGCCGTCGAAGAAAGGAGAGTTCAATCGCTTGAAGCAGTTTGCCGCCTGGTTCCCTGGATGACCGCCTCTAGTCAAAGCATCTTGAACTGTCTGGTGCAGGGCGTCGCTTCGACGATCCTGGGAAGCTATCAAGGTTCTGATGAGGCCTACTAAGGTACCATCATCTGGCTCTGCGGGCTGGACGGGCCGAACTGGTGACTCTTCTCCAGTAGACACAACTCTGGAGACTACCCCGGAATGCTGGGCTTGATCTTCGGGTTGCTGCTGATCCACGGGACGTGCTCCACCTTGTTGATCGGTAGGACCAGGTAAAGTGCCGCTGAAGAAGAAGACACAGGGAACAATAAGGAAAGGACCAGGACAGATCAATGATATAAGCACAGGATCAGGGAAAGAATCCAGGGATTTAGAGGATACGAACAGAGATCAAGGACGAGTACTGATTGAGACATCTATCTGGTAAACCCCCACATATCTTGATTTACAAGACCTGCATGGGCCACCACTTAAACCATGTCACGCCCCAGAACCAGAATACTGGAGAGCGGGGGCAGACATAGCCAGCTACGTATATTGAAATGGAAACCACCTCGATATACGGTCACGGCTGTCTAGATATATGAGGGTTTACTACAAGCCAACAGTCTCTTATGGTCATGAACAAGCCTAATGTCTCAATCACAAGCAAGTAAGTAAGGTCGCAAGATGTATGATCATTAAATATACAATAATAAGGCGTCCCAAATATTACATATTCAGCTGATCATGAAGCTAGTCGTTATAAAATATTAGGACTAGCAAGAGTTTAGTCGTACATGATCAACCCTAGGATTTGTTAATCATGTTTACAGCCCGTAGGCAGACAGTAAGTAAAAGTGCATCGAGCTAACAGGTGCTCGTCGGCTAAACGCCTCAAAAGAATAGTTTTACAATAAAGTGGGCAAGACAAAAAGGAAAACCCACTCTTGGCCCGGGTTTCGTCTAGTTGTCACCATTGGGCTGAAAGCTTGGTAGATCCTCGGGAGCTGCTCCAAAATCTGGCCACACAAAACCAGCTGGGTCAACCCCAGAAAGAGCAAGTGCCACAAGGGGGCCACGAAATAAGAACAAAAGCCAGCAATTAACACAAGAAAATTTAATATTAACACTAGAATCATGAAAATATGTCAGGATGATATACGACGAGATAACCATGGAACTATTCCGATAGCCAGGTTACAACCCGTAAACCAAACAAGGACCGGGGTTTTAACCCTTCATCTGAACAGAACTTGGTTTCCCACCATTTATCGGCAAGATAATAATGTAAGAAATCAAGACAGTAAGCAATCTTGTAATGGATCAAGACATGACTAGACTGGTTATACCTCATTCAATCAATCACGGCCAACCAGATACTACGGCTTACTACTTTAACTAACTAGGGTTATCACAGACCTAATTACTAACAAGATGCAGTGAGATGATTCCACAGCCACAAGCCCTGCAGACCATCCAGGTTACCCAGGTCGAAAGTTAGGGGTTGAATTCTGGTAGGTACATCGCCCGAGGGACAAATGTACCCTTAGGTGACTTAGAGGGTGTAACACGCGACGGTGTGCTGGAAATGTGCCCTACTCGACGGCATGCTACAGATCCCAAGAGCGCCCAGGTAACAGGATTGCATGTAGCTGTGTCATCCCTTCATGACTACTGTGTTATTCTAGTTATTAACCTTAATCCATTTTGGTAGGTACCCCTGACCGTGGTACTCAGGAGTCCCATCCTAGACATGATGCAAGACAGGACAAGTGAATTTAACAAGCAAGCAAGAAAGAACCACCCACGGTGTCATGGCAAGTCAAGCTAAGTTAGCCGTCGCAACAGCATTAAGTTATCAAGTCATGCTACAAGTCAGGAGTGCGCCGCCACGGGCCACTATCAAGTTATCAAGTCACAAGGGTTAATTACAAGTTACAAGCTAGGTGTGCACCCCACTGGGTCACTAGCAAGGAGATCAGAAAATACCAGGATCATAATTCACAGAAAATTCCGAAAACCGTACTAGTCCTAAACAATTACTTAAAAATCGTGTTAGGCCGTGTCGGGTCAAGATAGTCGTGCTGTGTTGAACAGATCTCAGGAAAACCCAATCCACAAAAGAGAAACCAAGTCGAGAAATAAAACCAATATTACAAGAGCCAATGGGATTTAAACAAGGGGCCAGGGGGTTGGGCATACGTGCAAGAGCACGCACGCAGGGGAGCATACACGCAAAAGCACGCACGCAGGGGAGCAGCGTACGCACAAAAGCACGCACGCAGGAGAGTTGCGTACGTACAAAAGCACGCACGCAGGAGAGCTGTGTACGCACAAAAGCACGCACGCAGGAGAGCAGCGTACGTACAAAAGCACGCATGCAGGAGAGCTGCGTACGCACAAAAGCACGTACGCAGGGGAAAACGTACGCTCAGGTCATGCGTACGCTCAAGTCTGCGTACCAGGGCACGCTCAAGTCTGCGTACCAAGGCACACTCAAGTCTGCGTACCAAGGCACACTCAAGTCTGCGTACCAAGGCACACTCAAGTCTGCGTATGCAAGAGACACGCTTCCAACAGGAAGCGTACCCAAGTCTGCGTACGCAAGAGACACCTTCCAACAGGAAGCGTACCCAAGTCTGCGCACGCAAGAGACACGCTTCCAACAGGAAGCGTACTCAAGTCTGCGTACGCAAGAGACACGCTTCCAACAGGAAGCGTACTCAAGTCTGCGTACGCTACGCTAAAGAGCGCGCGCAGCTCAGTGGCGTAAGCTAAGAAGCTCTGCACACTGCTCACTGTCTTCTCCAAACCAGCAAGAACTCCATGGTTGAACCCAAGCTTCAAAGTTCATAACTTGGCCATCCGAACTCCAAATCCGGATTTCCGAAGTTCTAACTTGAGTGAAATTGAATTCTCTTCCACATAGAAACATCAAAACCCATAAAAATCCAACTTAAATGGATCAAAACCATGTAAATCCGAAAATAAAGAAAACTTAGATCTAGAACAATGGAGGCTCCAAATCACAAAATGCCAAGTTCTAATGTTGATCACCATGTCCTAATCTAGCAAATGGACAAATAAAATAGGGTTCTCATGTAGTGGCAAGGTGCACTTGCCTATGGGTTGGGAGAGTTGTGTGGAGGAAGAAGAAGAAGAAGAAGAAGAAGAAGAAGAAATTAATGGAGGGTTATGAGGAGAGAGAAGAAGTTGGTGGAGTTTTAAAGAGGGTGGGATGTGGTGTGTTGAGGGTGGATCATAGGCTAGGGTATTCCAATACACATTAAACCAAACCAAACCAACCCAAACCAATTAAAACCGGACCATGTCAAAACCCAAAATACGAGAAATACCGAAATTCTACAAGTTGAGAAAAATAGAAATACATGCCAAAATCTAGATACGAGTATAAATACGAAATTCGGGAAATACGGGAAATGAGGGTGACAAGTAGATACCCAAAAAAGATACATTTTCTACTCCTACTAGCAAATTTATCATGTCAGAATTTTAAATCATACGCATAGCACAGACAACCAAAAATACGTAGATGATCATACGAAGGAGCCGAACCATATAAATTTTATAAGGAGACTTGAAATGCAAGATACTAGAAGGTGTTCTATTTATCAGATAACATGCACCCAGAACACATTCTCTCCAATAATCTACAGAAAAAGAACCCTGGAATCTCAATGTCCTGACGACATTTAAAATATGTCGATGTTTTCTTTCCACCCTTCCATTCTGTTGAGGTGTCCCAACACAGGATGTTTGGAACAATATACCTTGAGATGAAAAATAATCTCGTAAACAATTAAATTCAGTGTCATTGTCACTCCGCACACGACGTACATCGACCCCAAACTGACGTTTCACCATAGCAATGAATTTAAGAAACATAGAATAGACAGCACACTTATCCTTCAACAAAATAACCTAAACAGCTCTAGAAAAAATCATCAACCAAAGTCAAAAAATATCGTGCCCCATTAGATGACGAAATACTATATGGTCCCCACAGATCACAGTGGATAAGGTCAAAGCATCTCAAAGTACGACTACTACTATCAGAAAAAGCATCACGAGTCTGTTTAGCTTGATGACAAATATCACAAGCCTTATGAGAAAACACACTACTACCAGAGAGAAAAGGTAAAGTATGTATTACTTTATCTGAAGGATGCCCCAGTCTACTATGCCAAACCTCGAAATCACTCTCTCTGCATGCCAGGATTACCGAAGCCAAAGAAGCTGGAACCTCCCCTAAGAAGTAAAGTCCACCCCTTTGTTCACCTGCTCCAATCACCATCCTCATACTTCGGTCCTGAACAAAACACAAATCAGGAGTAAATAACATATAACAATTTTTGGCACCAATCAACTGTGAGACAGAGATCAAGTTGCAAGTCAATGTCGGAATGTAAAGAACATCCGTCAACACCAATGAAGCAGTCAAAAATACTTTGTCTCTTAGAACAGCCTCAATAGTGCTCCCATCAGGCAAAGTCACAGGACAGACAGGGCCCTCAAAGCAATCAACTAAACAAGCACGAGAACCTGTCACATGAAGAGTAGCTCCAGTATCGAATATCCAAGTGATAGAAGTATTCTTAACCATCAGGCGATCAAAGTTTGAAGTACCAGTGTTGGAAGGATTGTCGTTACCCAGCAAGCTCATCAGTTTCTGCCATTGTTCATCTGAGAGTGGTGAAGGATACCCTCCATGCATTATATCCGCCGAACTCCCAGCAAGACCAGCAGGGACACCATGACCAGCAGCGGTGACATGATGAATAACCCCTGCGCCACCAGCACCACGTCCCCCATCACGTCTCTGCTGTGGTGCCGGGCCTCTGCCACCACCAGCACCACGTTCGCCCTCACGTCGAGGACGAGTCTTCCATCACTCTGGATAGCCAATCTTGGCAAAGCAAGTTGCAACATCATGATCTGTTTTCTTGCAATGAGTACAGATCATACATGATTTGTCCCTGGAATCTGAGGTTCTACTATTAGAAGTAGTAGAAATATGAGGTGAAGTCTTGATAGCCAGCGCCATCACCTCCTCAGTAGCGGATTAGACCTGAGATTTTCGCATATCCTCCCCCTCACGGACTGCCTGGTATGTCCGATCTAAACTTGGCTGAGGATCCTGAGCCAGAAGATTAGATCGGGTATGACCATACAACTCAGCATTCAACCCATACATAAAGTCCTGAAAGTGGTCTTCATCCCTCATAGCCTATAGCTTTGCAGCAAGTTTACCACAGGTACAAGTAGGCAATAGAAAATAAGCAGCTTGTTCATCCCACAGAGACTGCAAATTGCCAAAGTAGGTTTCCACAGACATCGACGCCGTTTGTTTGCACGCAGCCAAAGCCACCTTAATTTGTTGCTTCCGAGTGCCATTGCTAACAACAAACATTTTCTCCAACAAGTTCCACAATGGATAAACCTCCTCAAAGTACGGCAAAGATTTCTTCAGAGACGGATCAATGGTATTAAGAACCCATTGAACCAATAATGCTTGCACACATCTCCAATCAAGCAATTTACTAGCATCATTAACAGGTTTGATTTCAGTACCTTCCAGAAAGGTGATCTTTTGCCTAGAGATCAGGGAGAGACGTATCGACCGAGACCACTCAGCATAGTTCGGTCCACGAAAAACAATAGGAGTAATAATATTTCCTGGTTGATCAGCATAACTCAGAAAATATGGATCATTCGAATTAGGATAATTGGGGTTATGGGCAGCACCACCCCCAGTCGCGATGCAGTAGCTGGACGCAGCATCATCAGCCATCACCAAAGTCGGGTGTACAAAATAAAGTACAACGCCGATGGATCGGTCGAATGAGCGGCGAATCGGCCGCTATCGGGGTGCCGGAACTGGCACATAGGGGTCTGGGTCGGTGGCGGGGTCAGGCGCGGTCAGGCGCGGGATCGTCGCGGGATCGGCCGCGTACGGTCAGGTCGTAAGGCTGGCGCGTACGGCGGGGGATCGACGAATCGGTGGATCGGCGTGGGATCGGGCCGTGCGGATCGGCCGCGTACGGTCAGGCCGTAAGGCTGGCGCATACAGCGGCGGATCGGGAATCGGGCGGACGTCGGTCGACGCGCGGAAGGGCGCGGGAGGGCGCGCGATCGGCGCGGGAAGGCGCGAAGTCGGCGCGCATCGACGCGTGGTCGGCGCAGGAGGGCGTGCAGTCGGCACGGGAAAGCGGCGCGGTCGGGATCGACGCCGGATCAGTCGGATCGGACGGCAGGCACGATCGACGCTCGACTGGCGCGGTCAACGCTAGGCTGGCGCGGTCGGTCGGCGCTCGGCGCGGGCTCGGTTGGTCGGCGCTCGGCGCAGGTGCACGGATGACGGGGTCGGCGCGGGAGCGGGCGTCGGCCGCGGTCGACACGGGAGCGAGCTAGAATTTTTTTCGAAAGATGGCGGCTAGGATTTTTCGGGAGGCTCTGATACCATGTAGGAAATAGTAATGCCTTGTTCTCATTGCTAGGATTTGTTACAATATATATAGTGTCTACATGTAGGCTTATGGTTTATGGGCCATATTTACATTACAAATATAATCTAACAATCTAACGGTATCTATTTTAATTGCTTAACTAGGTGTGTCATTTAACTTTTGTCATGTACATCTAAAAATTCAGGACCGTCTAGAACCCAAATCTTGAGATGCACGAAAAAAAATTATTTGATAGTATTTTAAATATTAGTGCTTACAATAACTCACCTAGTAAAATTAGGACGAGTCCGAGATGTTATTCTTTTTAAGAGTTTTTAACTTTTTTAACCACGTATATTATTATAAATTTTGTTGAGATGACGAGTTAGTTTATCATGATTATGATTTTGTTGGAAATTCTTCAATAATATTTTGTTTTAAATCTGCAAGAAAATAAAAAATAATTAAATTGTTACCGGCCTCCGGGGAAATCGTGCACGTAGCACTGCCCTAAGAGTTAGCTCGGGTCTATGTGCAGACTGAATCCGAACGCCCCTAGTGGTAAAATCTCTGCTCCACCGGAATCTCGTTGCCGTACACGACGTCGAGAGAATGATCCCGACTTAGCTCTGCCCAGAGCAAGAATAGAAAACAGCAGCGATCTTGAGAGGACGATAATTTTAGAGAGGGGAAATAATCTCTGTGTGTAAAAAAGGTTTTTTTTTAGGGGCACCACAACTTCTACTAGGGGGCAGCCCTTACTTAGGGGGCAGCCCAAAAAGTGGAGATTTTACTAGGGGCAGCCCACATTTTACTAGGGGGCAGCCCAACCCCCCAAACTCTCATTTTCTTCCCAAACCCCAATTTTCTCTCTCTCTCCTCCAAAAGAAAAAAAAGAAGAGCTCTCTCTCCCTCTTCCAAAATCCTAGTCTCTTCTCCTCCACCACTCTAATCCAAATTTCTCCACCAAATTTCTTTCAAGAACACTCCTACATTCGACGAGATGACACACAAGTCGAAGAAATCGGATTCTAGGTACGTTCTTCCCTAATTTCTTCTATAATTTTCTACATTCTATTCGAAACCCTAGAATAGTTTTAATTATCTATAAACTTTTGATAATTTAGGTTTAGAATATCTTTAGGGTTTATGAATGGCATTTTCGAACACGACAAACCCACAATTTTTCTTCAAATCCTAACCCTAGAAAATGACAAACTAGCGAGTCGTTTGTTTGTTGGCCCTGAGTACAGTAGGACTGCCAAGCATGTGGCAGTCCAATTGCACACAAGGACTGCCTGGCAGTCCTCTTTCAATAGAGGACTGCCAGGACTGTGGCAGTCCTTGTGTGCAATTGGACTGCCACATGCCTGGCAGTCCTACTGTACTCAGTTTTAGTTGTGGTCTGGGGATGGAGGATAGGGGGTAACAGTTCTATTTTAGTTTGTATTATTTATTAACTATACGGTCGCACAATCCATTATCCTATAGGGGTAACAGTCCTCCGAACGCACCAAAAAGAATACGCCCCACCGCGTCAAAGCGGAAGGAACGCGCGGAACGTCCTCTTGAGCGTCCGATTACAATTTCTGAACCGGCGCGCCAAGGTGGGTCTGGGACACGGAGACCGCCACCGGGACAACAAGCTCGGTCGAAGCAACGAGCTCGTACTCTTTCTCCTTCTTCCAATGATGACGACGACGTGCCAATTAGCCAACTCCTACCACCACGTCAAGGTGGTTCTGCTCCATCTGAGGAGGGCGGTCCTTCTGAGCCGCATGGTCGTCCGCCACGTCAAGGTGGTTCTCCTCCATCTGAGGAGGCCGGTCCTTCTGAGCCGCATGTCCGTCCGCCAGGTGGCTCAATGTTGGCTTCTTTTGAGAACCATATTGCATATGCAATATAGAATAACCCGGTATGTACATTACTTTTGTAAGCTACCAGTTTAGTAATATGATCTATATGTATTTCATATTTTTTATGTTTTTATATGTTGTTTGATATACAGAGGACATATCGTTCCTTAGGGCTGTGAGTCACGGGAAGAAAACCGTGTCTTGGCCGTTTAGAAGCTTATCGGAGGCCGTCCAGGTTAAATCGTACCGAGCGTTTTGCATAATTTTGGCAGATTATGCCTATAACAATGGATAGTGCCCTGATATCCGCCTTGTGGAGATGGCAACCCGTAGACCAACACGTTTTATCTTCCATGCGGAAAGATGACTATTACACTTGACGACGTCTACCATACTGGAGCTACCAGTTACCGTCGCGTCATGACCAAAGAACATTACAGAAATAAAAATTCACAAAATGGTACTCGAAGATCGTCAAGTTTGTCTCAAGTAACCTTGGACTTGAGGAAACTAGTTTTACAACTCTTCCCGGCTTCAAGA
>JANAVB010008706.1:0-18644 GCA_029216955.1 Iris pallida | reverse complement strand
CAGATATGATGGACGCACAGATCGCAGAGGAGGACTTCGACCTCAAGCCGAAGAGGAGTAGAGATACTATGGAGGCGAGTTCCAGTACGGGACCGGCTAAGCGCCCACACATTCAGCAGCAGCAGCAGCAGCAGCAGAGGTCGTTTCAGCAGCAGCCTCTGTTGCAGATCCAGCAGGCACCGACGCGTGCCTAGCAGCATCAGGGTCAGGGCCAGAGGTAGACCAGCAGTGTGCCTTCTGCGGAAAGACGGGGCACAGCAGAGACGTTTACCGGAGGAGGTTAGGCGCTTGCCTATTCTGCGGAGGGACCGACCACCAGCTGAAGGGCTGCCCTGTTCGGGCAGCCAAGGGAGGCCAGGACTGGGTGCAGCCGGCTAGAGGACCAGCGGTTCAGCAGAGGGGTCCTCCATCCAGACCCAGCAGCAACGTTTTGTCCAGCACCAGAGGGGAGCACCGCGGGCAGGGTGTTCGCTTTGGCAGCAGAGGAGGAGGCAGAGCCCGGGTAGATGTTGTTGCAGGTCATGTTCTCCTAGATTCTTTCCTGCTTTCGCCTTATTTGATTATGGGAGACCCATAGTTTTGTGTCTGTTTCTTTTGCTCTGAGACACAATATCATTGCTGAATATATGGGTAGGACTTGCAAGATTATGACCGTGGGAGGTATTATCCTGGTTAATAATATTTGTAAGGGGCGGAGAGTCACTCTGAGAGGCCGGAACTTGAGTGCGTGTCTGCATAATGCCCCTACCGAGGTACGATATGGTACTCGGTATGGATTGGTTGAGCATGCACCATGCTAGCATTGATTGTAGAGGAGACAGAGTTCTTTTTAGGACGCCGGGTGAGCCAGAGATCGAGTTTGATCGAGGAGCAGCGGAGCCGGAGGCTGGATTCTGTGCAGCTTTGTTGGCGGGACAGGATTTGCCACATCCGTTGATTGCTGAGTTCTCGGATGTCTTTTCCGAGGAGTTGCCGGGGATGCCGCTAGACATGGACATTGAGTTCTCCATAGACTTGGTGCCGGACGTCGAGCCCATCTCGCAGCATGTCTATAGGGTGAACAACAGCGAGTTGATAGAGCTGAAGAAGCAAGTCGACGAGCTGCAGGACAAGGGGTTCATCAGATCCAGTTCTTCATCCTGGGGAGCGCCAGTCCTGTTCGTGCCGAAGAAGGACGGTACGACCCGCATGTGCATTGATTACCGGGCGCTCAACAACCTCACTATCAAAATAGGTATCCTTTGCCGAGGATCGCGACTTGTTCGATCAGCTGAGTGGGGCAAAGGTCTTTTCGAAGATAGATTTGAGGTCCGGGTATCACCAGCTGAAGGTGAGGCGGGATGACATTCCTAAGACGGCATTTCGGACTCGGTACGGCCAGTACGAGTTTACAGTGATGCCATTTGGGTTGACCAATGCCTACGGTGTTCATGAACTTGATGAACAAGGTATTCCATCAGTACCTTGACAAGTTCATGGTGGTCTTCATAGACGATATCTTGATCTATTCGAAGACGCAGGAGGAGCATGAGGAGCACTTGAGAGTTGTGTTAGAGACTCTGAGGAGGGAGCAACTCTACGGGAAGCTTTCGAAGTGTGAGTTCTTCTTAGACCAGGTGGAGTTCCTAGGTCATGTTGTGACCAAGCACGGGATTTCAGTAGACCAGAGGAAGATTTCGGCAGTGGAGTCTTGGTCTACGCCCAGTTCAGTTGTCGAGGTTCGGAGCTTTCTGGATTTGGCTGGCTATTACCGAAAGTTCGTCCAGGACTTCTCGCGAATTGCAGAGCCGATGACTAGACTCACCAGGAAGGACGTGGAGTTCGTCTGGACTGATGAGTGTCAGGCTGCATTCGATGAGCTAAAGAGGAGGTTGACTTCAGCTCCGATCCTGACTTTGCCATCTGGGTCAGGAGGGTTCTCGATCTTCAGCGATGCTTCCGGGAAGGGTTTAGGGTGTGTTCAGCAGCACGGGAAGGTAATTGCCTATGCATCCAGGCAGTTGCGTCCTCATGAGAAGAACTATCCTACTCATGATCTGGAGTTGGCCGCGGTTATTTTGCTTTGAAGTTATGGAAGCATACCTGTACGGAGAGCGAGTTGAGATCTTCACAGATCACAATAGCTTGAAGTACGTGTTCACTCAAAGGAGTTGAACATGCGGCAGAGGCGGTGGTTAGAGCTGATGAAGGACTTCGATATATCCTTACAGTACCATCCGGGGAAGGCCAACGTAGTTGCAGATGCCTTAAGCAGGTATTCAGTTGCTATGTTCTTGACGACAGATCGTCACTTGTTGGTTGACATAGATAGTTTGGGTATCGAGGTCATCATTTCGGGCATGGAGATCCAGATGTAGGGTTTACAGATTCAGTCTGAGCTGATGGATAGAGTCAGGTCAGTACAGTATGATGATGTTGCCCTGAGGAGCATCAGGGAGCAGGTGAGGACGGGCTTGCTTGACGATTTCTCTGTAGCCGAAGACGGGTCGTTGTGGCACGGTACTAGGCTGTGTGTTTCGTGTGGAGAGCTTCGGAAGGAGGTTCTTCAGAGGCGCATCGCTTTCAGTATTCTATGCATCCTGGAACCAACAAGATGTATAGGGACTTGAGAGAGCACGTATGGTGGTATGGCATGAAGTGCGAGGTAGCTCAGTTTGTATCTCGTTGTCTTGTGTGTCAGCAGGTGAAGACCGAGAGGCAAAGACCAGGTGGATTGCTGCAGCCGCTACCCATTTTCGAGTGGAAGTGAGAGCACATCACCATGGACTTTGTATCTGGACTTCCACGGTCGCCACGAGAGAAGGATGCGGTTTGGTTCATAGTTGATAGATTGACCAAATTGGCCCAATTTTTGCCTTTCAAAGTGGGTTTGTCTACGGAGAGACTGGCTGAGCTGTATGTTCGTTAGATCGTGAGATTGCACGGAGTTTCGGTGAACATAGTTTCAGATCGGGATAGCCGATTCACTTCCCACTTCTGGAGGAGTTTGCAGGCTAGTTTGGGCACCTCGCTCAAGTTTAGTACTGCTTATCATCCTCAGACAGACGGACAGTCAGAGAGGACCATCCAGACTTTAGAGGATATGCTTCGCACATGTGTGCTAGATCTCGGGGGTTCTTGGGAGGACCATCTTCACCTGGTAGAGTTTGCTTACAACAACAGCTACCAGGCCAGTATAGAGATGTCACCATTTAGGCTCTATATGGACGGAGATGCCGTACTCCCTTGTCTTGGGACGATGTTGGCGAGCGGGCGCTTCTTGGGCCGGAGATGGTTGTGGATGCGGCCGAGAAGGTCAGATTGATTAGAGACAGACTTCGGGTGGCTTAGGATAGGCAGCGGCTTTGGGCCGATAGTCACCGGAGACCGTTAGAGTTCGAGGTTAGTTTCAGTTCTTGTCGTGTTTGTTGTGATTGTTTGTTAGTTGTGTGTTGAGTTTTTGTCTTGTGTCTAGGTTGGTGACATAGTATTTCTGAGGATATCCCCGACACGTGGCACTATTCGCTTTGGCGGTGGTGGGAAGCTCAGTCCGCGCTACATCGGACCTTTCACCATATTAGAGAGGATCGGTGCAGTAGCCTACCGACTGGACTTGCCTACCAGGCTCGAGGGAGTGCACAACGTGTTTCATGTATCTCAGCTGAGGTGGTACATGGCAGATCCTAGCCACGTATTGGACCATTCAGCGATACAGGTGGGACCTACTCTCAGCTATCCAGAACAGCCGGTGGAGATTCTGGATCGTAGGGAGAAGGTGCTCCGGAACCAGGTCATACCCTTGGTTCGGGTTGCGTGGAGACATCACTCTCCAGGTGAGTCTACCTGGGAGAGGGAGGACGACATGCGGGAGCGTTTTCCTTATCTTTTCGCGCCCTGAGTATAAATTTATTTTTTTAATTCTGTTTGTGATTTCCTGTGCTTGTTGTCTTCAATTTCGAGGACGAAATTTTTTTGAAGGTGGATAGACTTGTCACCCTCACTTTTTCCAGTTAGGGGTAAAATGGTAATTTTCCATTTTATAATATTTTTGGAAATTTTATTTCATGAATATTATTATTTAATTATTATAGGAGTCGGGTTCGAATTTTATCGTATTCCGAGTTAATTCGGGACCCCGGTGAATTTCGACTTGAGCTGTAATTAGCATGTTAGCTAACCATGGCCACCACACTAAACTTTAGGGTTTAGGAGTTTGGACTAGTCTCCCATGAGTAATTTAGTTTAATTATGATTTTTAATTATTTTAGCAACTTTCTAAACCTAATTTGGAATTTAATCAACATTAGGCTTAGGGAGGGGCAAACTTGTAATTACAAGTGCCCCTCACCATGCCATGCCATGGCCGGCCACCTATAGCCCCCCTCTCTCCTTCCTTCACCACTAAGCAACACTCTCTCTCTCTTCCAAATTAAATTTCTTCTCAAGCCTTCTTCTTCCTCCAACCAACTAATCTAGGTATACTTTAATTTCTTCATTTAATTCTCTTTTGCATTTAGTTCATTCACCATAAATGGAGAGGAGAAGATTCTCTACCATTTGTCCACAAATTTGTGGGTTTTTCCTAAAAATAGGTTAAAAATTTATTAGGGTTTAATCATTTTGAGAGTGGTATATATATATATTATATATATATATTATATAATATATATATATATAGATATATATATAATATATATATATATTATATACATGTGTATTTATGTGTGTGAGTGTGTGTATATATTTGATATGAAATTGTGTCATGAGGATGAGAGTGGTGAGGATGTGTGTGTGTTGTGTGGTGTGAGGGTGTGTGTGGTTTTATATATATATATATGGATATGTATATATATATATATATATATATATATATATATATATATATAATATTATATATATGTAGTTATGAGAGTGTATTTATATATATAGATATGAGTGTATTTATAATTATATATATGGATGTGTGTTATGGATGTGTGTATATGGATGTGTGTGTGTGTATATATTTAGATGGATAGATAGATATCTAGATAGATATATAGATAGATATCTAGTTATGTATATATATATATATATATATATATATATATATATATATATATATATATATATATATATATATATATATATATATATATGGAGTGTATATATATAGGAAGATAGTAGAAGGAGATGAGAAGAAGAAGAAGAAGAACAGCCCAGCAGCAGCAGCATGCTGCAGTAGCAGCAGCAGCAGCTCCTGGCTGCTGCCAGGAAGAAACCCCCTATGGCTTTAAGCCTATTTAACCCCCTCCCCCCCCCCTTTACCTATATATATGTATATATATAGACATATATATATATATATATATATATATATATATATATATATATATATATATATATATATGTATTATATATGGATGGAAACGAGAAGAGTAGAAGAAGATTATGGAATGAGAAGTTAGAAAAGAATTAGAAGTTAGAAGGAAAGATTGGAAGAAGTTGGAAGAATAGGAAGAAAGCTAGAATAGGAAATAGGGAAAAATCGAGTTAGAGGGCGAAACGGAGCTCGGAGTATCGGATTGAGTTGAAACTTGGCGTGGGGCAAGAATACGTGATTTAGATTTTGCGGGTGGGCTCCCGGGTGGAAATCGGGATTGTAGGGCGCCGGTATCGTGCCGTACCATTCCGTATCTTGAAATATTCAAGATACCGGCAATGGGCCGTAACATGGACTAGATGTCCATTTTACTTAGGTATCTTGGTAGGTAATATATGTATAGGCTAGTACCTTACTACCCTAGGGAGCTCGGTCAAATACCAAGCGTAGTGTCACGCCCCAGAACCAGAATACTGAGAGCGGGGGAATGACTCAGTCAGCTACGTATTACGGGTAGATGAATACCGATAATACGATCAATGCTGTCTAACCAGACGAGGAGGTGCATACTACATGAAAGTCTTACTATGGTCACTTCACATCTATTGTCTTAATCATTCGAACAAGAAGCAAAAATAGAGAACATGTAAGATAAAGCAGTAAGGCGTCCCAACCGCTTAGTCATAATGTTCTTGAGATCTGGCTTTACAAAACATAGCCAGATGGTATAGTAACATATACACAATTATTATCAGCTGCAGTCTGACTTAATTACAATTATGTAAAAGTAAGTGCAAGACAATCTGACTAACATGTCGGTGCCAAACAGCTAAGTATGAAGTAAATAACAAAACGAGCGGTGGAGTAAGGAAACCCACTCGAGTCCTCCTGCGATCATCCCTCTAGTATTGACCATCTTGGAGGTAGAAGTAAGCTAAATCCTCGGGAACTGGCTCTAAATCTGGCCATGCAAAACCAGAGAGGTTAGACCTCTATAGCAAGTACCACAAGGAGCACGTATGAAGGATTAAACCAGTAAGTAAGAGAATGTATAATAGATCTCTGCTTTCCACTAGGGTTCACATAACATCACGACACTTCGAACCAACCTTCCAACCAAACAAGGACAGAAGTTGGCCCGTCATGTCCTGACATTCTGATCATCTCAGTTAGACAACATAGTAGGTACAGTACACAAACAAATCATCTTGAACGGCCAATCAACTACTACGGCTTGATATTGTGAATCCCAAGTTATCCTGGAATTATACAAATAGGGATTCCTCAGTTCTTACTATGTGCGAGCAAGGCTAGTCTATCCAGTCAATCAATTGTACCAATCATGTAATTAGACGAGTCCCAGCGGGACGCCCGCCGTTAATATAGCATGTACAATAATATAAGCAGATACCGTTCCCTGCCCGTGTGACAGATTTACAGTATCTGTGGGAACCAGCCGGCCTGTCGGGCACTTTAATAGTCCCGAAGAGGGCTGCCATGTAAGAACTCGGGAATCCATTCTCTCCATGCCATCATTATTTTATTTGACTTAATAGTCTCTACGTTGAGTGAAGTTCCATATCGTGGATCATGGTCATTCAAATGAGTACCTTCGTACGGGGTACGATATGCGCAACTCTACAACGATACCCGTGCGGCTAGGTTGTAGGTTTTACATAGCGTGATGCAACAATCAAATCTAACCACGGGATAATCATGCCTTGACCATAAAGTACACATGCTATTTTTGTAAAATAGATAAATAAGTAAATAAATAAATAAATAATTTGAAGCATGCATGTGCCTGTATGTCAATATTCGGGATTGGCTAATCGAGTACAATAGTTTATTACATGAACGTGTCTCATTCATTCAATTCAATAAGACGACTAGCCAGTCTCTTAGTTCCAACTAGGAACGCATGATCAATATTTAGTCAATGTCACAATCATATCAATGGTGACAAGGCATGAGAGTCAATTAGTATTAAATGGGGTCGAGTCTATAACTCCTCAGTTAAGTTCCAGCCTTACTGGGTATCCATGGATCAATCAGGGCACAAGACGCATTCCACATAACAATCCGTATTTAACAATATTAACATACCATGATTTTATCAAGTTCATGCCAAAAGGCGTAAGGATATAATAGAAGAATTATTATGCCATCATTAAAGGAATAAATTATAGAACAAATAGAAACACCCAGGTCAGGAAGTCACGCCAACAAGTCTAAGCTAAGGCCAAAAAGTCACGCCAAGTCTAGCAGGTTGGAGTGAGCGTGTAAACAGCGTGAGCGTGAAAGTGGTTCACGTTGGTACGCACAGTGTGAGCGTGAAGGGAAATTCACGCACTCATAAGTGAGCATGAAAAATGATAAAAATTCACGCACGCACAAGTGAGCATGAAAAGTGGGACAAGAAATTTACACACGTATGCAAGACGTGAGCGTAACTCAAAATTCACGCTGGCATGAAAGGGCGTGAGTGTGACTAAAATGCACGCTGACACGTACAGGCGTGAGCGTGACTAAAATGCACGCTGACACGTACAGGCGTGAGCGTGACTAAAATTCATGCTAACATGTAAGAACATGAGCGTGACTAAAAATTCACGCACGCTCATGAGAACGTGTGCGTGACTGAAAATCCACGCACGCTCATGAGAACGTGTGCGTGACTGAAAATCTACGCACGCTCATGAGAACGTGAGCGTGACTAAAAATCCACGCAGACACGTAAGAACGTGTGCGTGACTGAAAATCCACGGAGACACGTAAGAACGTGTGCGTGACTAAGCCTTCGTCCCAAGCCAGAAAATGTAGTTCCCAGCCAGAAAGCACGTCAGGTTGGAAGATCAAAACCCAATAACAACCGAGAACACAGCAACTTAGATCTGGAAGAAACCAGCCACAGAAATCAAAAATGCTAAGTACTAAACTCTCTCAGAATCATGAGAGGAAGAGAAATGAACCATAAAAATAGTTTTCCTAGCAAGAAGCAAGATTGCACTTGCCTGCTGCTACTGCTGGTAGGTGGAGAAGTGATGAGAGGAAGAAAGAAATAATGGTGAAGAGAGTTATGAGGAGAGAGAATGAGATGGGAGCTTAAATAGGAAGGGGTGGTAGGTGGGGTTATTGGGTCGGGTTCATCCGGATCCAACCAAGGCAACCCGAAAGCAAAGCAGAGAGGTTTAAAAGCAGAAAATAAATGCAGGAATAAAGTTGCAGGAAATAAAATACAGATAATTAATTAACATGAAATAAAGGAATTTTTAAATACAGGATACATGATAAATATTAAATAAATAAATATACATGAGTTGTACATGTACAAAAATACGTATTCTGGGAACGGGGAGTGACACGTAGGTAGGCTAACTTGATAGTTGCCGAAGCTAGAATTTTACCCTTTTTAAGGATAAAATAGGATATTGGCCTACGGCCAAGATATGAGTTTTGAAGTCCAAGATGGACTTGGATATGGGTTGTAGAGGTTGGTAATAGTTAGAAATAGTCGCCTAGACCTAGTCTTGACCCCGGTTGACCATGGTTGACTTTTTGGACCAAAAGTCAACTATGGGTCAACGCTTTACCCAAATTAGTCCCAATTTCCTTTAGACTTGTGTAGTTGACCAAAAGTCAACTATTAGTCACTATTGACCTAGAGTTGACCAGGGTTAATCTAGAGTTGACCAGAGTTGACCAGGGTTGACCAGTTGACCAAAAGTCAACTGTAGGCCAACTCTTGACCCCGTTTGGCTTTCTTCGACTTGTTTTGACCTGTGATGCCTGGTATGACCTAGAATTGACTTGGGTTGGCTTAGATTGACTTGATATAACTTGATTTGACCTAGATTGACTTGACAGGACTTAGTGTGACTCAGTGAGACCTAGTTTGACCTAGATGCATATCATTTATTGTAAATCATTCCTAAACTTGTTTAAACCTAAATTAACACACAGTATTTCATATTTAGTTCTTCTGATACCGCTCTGAGCATTTTTATATCCTACAGCTCAGGACAGCAGGCGAGTACATTCACTGATAGTTTTTTTGTCTTGATACTTGCTATATCCGATTCAGTCGTAGTGTCTTACTTGATTCTCAGACACGATAGTTCACGGACTAGTATTATCGGATTCCTGTCATGAGATATTATTCCTAGATTTCTTAGGATACAGGTACTTGTTGGTCTTGATTCCCGTACTTATATTGACGCCGATTCCTGAAGAGGACTTGCTTCCCTCTTTGGGAATCCCGCGTCATGACGTGCTATGTCCAGATTGTTTGCCATTAAAATTGTTTGATTGAAAACTTTAATACAAACAGAACAGTGTTACAATGTAGGACTTAGATGTAGTCCTAGGAGTACACTTTTGTTAAGCTGGGTCCTTAGTGCCAATGGAGCGAGTGGTAATGCGTTGACTCCGTTGACGGGCTGACGACGGTTATCGGTTCTCTGAAGGTGTGGATTGCTCTGGGTGCTGGAGCTTGCTGAGAGGAGGAAGATTGAGTGTTTGTATCTGCCTCTCTGATGATTTCTTGTATGTTCGTTGTGGATTCTGTGTGTGAAGGAGAAGATCCCTCTATTTATAGTTTTGCAGGCTGGCTGCTCATGCGCACATGTAGGATGTGCCGGTGTGTGGGGACGCCACATGGAGGTTGCTGATGGAGGCGCGTAGATGATGCGCCCTGATTGAGGGGGAGAACTCTTCATACTGCTGTTGTGAGCCGGCACGTAGCAGAGGAGAAGATCTTTCTGTTGCTAAAATCTTGGACGAGTGAGTCAAAGGACACGTGTCATCGACCCATGGCTCGAAGATCTCGAATTTGGTGGGGGGGTAATCTGGTGAGCTGCGCCTTGATTGGGCGCAGGAGGAGGTTGCGGCTCATACCCTTTAGGGGTTACAAACTGTTTAGAGCGCATGGCTTTTGAGGCGCATGCAGGCGACTTTCCTTCTGTCTTTCGGGATCAGAGATCAGTCTAGGGCGCATGGCTTTTGAGGCGCATGCAAAGCTTCAACTGGAGACTCTTCTTCTGTCTTTAGGGATCAGTGAAGGGTCTGAGGCACCTGGCTTTTGAGGCGCATGCTGGTTTGGACGCATGGCCGTAGAGGCGCATGCGGATGGCCACGTGGCAGTAGCCGTCGGAATAGAGTCATGATGATGCTGACGTTGCCGACGCTTCGTTCTCTAAAAAAGCTGTCAACTGTTCAGACTTTGGGAAGCGTGCTGCCAACTCTGGTGTCAGTTCAGCATTTAATGTTTGTGACGTTCGATGGACAGCTGAGTGGGCACATTGGTTGGTGTTCCACTCGGCATGGAGATGTGAGGGAGGGCGCATCCTCTGTGATGCGCCGGGTACTGTAGGGCGCGTCTGTGTGATGCGCCTGATGCTGGAGGGCGCGTCCGTGTGATGCGCTGTTTGGCTGGCGCATCCGACATGTCCTTTAATGACGCGGCTGTCTCGCTCCTCGAGTGCTATAAATAGCCGTTTGGCTGAATTCGAGGCGTCCGGTTCATCCATTTAATGCAAATTCATTGCACAGAATTCGGAGAGTCATCCACTTGGCGCATGGGTTTGATTTGCCCGGCCTATAAATAGTGGCATGGAGAGAAGGTTTGCTCCTCATTCCCTCACGTACTTCCAACATGAACTTGGATATGTGGGTGCATTCTGTTGACGAAGTGCTCCCGAGGGTAAGATGAGACGTCGTGTTGTCTTCGATGCACTTGAAGGTGACTGTTACATCCAAAAGACGGAGTCGAGGGCTTCTGAGGCAGGCGGAAGGTGCCTGTTGCATCCAAAGATAGGGATGTTCGGGCCTCGTCTCCGTTGTTCCGGAAGAGCCGTAGATCGGAATGGTGGTGCTAGGCTCTCTCTTCCTTCAAAGTGGGTGCCGCCCACTTTGATTGTGTTGAAAGCTCCTTGTGCCATGATTTCGATCACGGTCTTCCTTGGTCTTTGGAGGCTCTTTCGAAGCCTCCCCTGGCCTACAGCATTTGCGGTGCTCTTCTCTTCCTTGGTTCCAGCCAGAGGGTTAAATGCTTTGCTTAGCGAAGCACTTATCAGGTGAGCCTGGCTGGAAGAGCGGCACATAACTGGGCTCTGCTCGGCCAGGTGAGCCTGGTTGGAAGAGTTGCTCATAACTGAGCTGCTGAAGGGATGCACATAACTGAGCTGGATGCACATAACTGAGCTGCTGAAGAGATGGTAGGATGCGCCTGGCTGGAGCGCATGACATCTGCTGTGCCTGGCTGACAGCGCATGGTACTGCTGCGCCTATCGGAGGGCGCATGGTGGTTGCTAGCGCCTATCTGGAAGGCGCATGGTGACTTGCTGACGCCTATCTGGAGAGGTGCATGGTGGCTGCTTGCTGTAGATCTAGGATCTTTCCTTTGTAGAAATTTCTTCCTTTGTACAACCTTTTCTAGACATGTAATAGAACTTTATATATATAATAAAAAGTCCACTTCTTCGAATGGCATATGCTTATTTGATTAGCTGTCTGAGTTCTGGCGGTCTATATAGTGCCGGGCGCATGGGGCTTTCTGGTTGTGAAATTCCATGCTTCTACAAGACCCCCTTAAAGTTTCAAAACTTCTTGAAATAAGTTTTGGACTACTTTGAATAAGAAGCATGGAGGTCAGGGCGCATGATTTTGGGCGCATTGCTTGTATCGGGCGCATGCTCCTTCCAGTTGATGATGATGACGCCTTGGTAACCCAAAAGATTAATGATGATCTTTTGGTTGTATTTGTTGTTATCTCCTCACGGAACCCGAAGCGACGGCTGAGATTACACGTCATCGGTTCACGCGTGCGACCAAGCCCTATAAATAGGTAGGGTTGAGAGAGAGAGAGAGAGTTCATCTGCTCTGTGCCTTTGCTTTCTTAGAGTTTTTCTTCAAAACCCTAACTTTTTCTTCTCTGAGAGAATGGCTCCCAAGACTCCTCGCGGTGGTGCCGGCAAGGGAAGGAGAAAGCGAAGGAGCCGGCGAAAGTTGTAACGGCTGACGTTCCCCGACGGCCTGTCGAAGTTCGGCCGGAGGTGGTTGGTAAGTCTCGTTTTTCGTACACCAACGCACATAGACCTTGGTCTTTAATGATGTGCCGCGGTCTTTGTTCGCCGACGCGCATAGGGTTTAGACCCTGATGATGCGCCGAGGCTGCTGACGCGCATGGGCTTAAACCCTGATGATGCGCCGAGGCTGCTGACGCGCATGGGCTTAGACCCTGATGATGCGCCGAGGCTGCTGACGCGCATGGGTTTAAACCCTGAATGCTGCCGAAGCTCTTCTTTCTCTTGTTGCTTCTAATATTTTTCTGATCTTTGCTAGTGTCAGTAGCGATCCCGCCTTTGAATGAAGTGTTCTTGGAGGCTGTCTTCAACCAGATGGGAGTAGAGTATGATGAGGAAGTGATAAACCCCGCTCAAGAGGCTCTTATGCTGGATCAGCCTCCCGAGAGAATGACCCAAATCCGTGAGCAACAGTATGGGTTCCTCAAACGGATGATGGAACGTGGTGTTTTAAAATCTTCCACATCTGATAAATTGACCTTCTTGAAGCCTGAGTTCCTATTCGGAGACCGTCTCACTTCTACTGATGCGACGGTGTTGAAGGTCAAGGAGGACTGGTTCTTTACAGCGAATGGGGTGCATATGACTGTTAAGCAACTTGAACGTCAATGGCCTTTGACATCCTTCTGTCGTCTTGTTTCCCAGAGGAGGATGTCTTGGGATCTTACCCCTTCTCAGGGGGGAGCGGTGACTGGCGTCATCCAAATTGATTCTACCTTCGACCAAAGGGATACTTTGACCGCCACACGGTCTGGGTCTTCTTTCACCTGGCGGACTCTACGCCCCGGGAGCCTCTACAGTGACGTACCCATTGATACGTTTGCTTATAGTGCTTCGACCTTTACACATCGTATGTTTTGATGGAACGCTCATACCCGAAAGGAGATTTTCGGGTAGAGGGTTGGTGCCATTACGTTTCCAAGTGGGATAAACTGACACTCTGGATCTTGTCACGGTTTCGGACCGAGCTTCGAGAGATTGGGTTGACTGTCGCGATCCGTGCTACCCAGGCGGGTTTGATCTCAACAGGCACATGTTCCTCGCACTACTGGAGATGTTTGATGTCCATACCGGGACCTTTTTACTCCGGTGGGGGAATTAGGGTTCGCACTTCATGAGATGTACGAGGTGTCAAAACTCCTTGGGGTCGGAAACCCTATGAAGAGTACTTTCCCACCAACGAGGAACTTCAAGTCCTGGGGGACAGGGCTGAGGAGATGACGGCCGTCTTCAAGGAAGTGGCGAGTCATCATTACTATATGCAGAGACGGGATAGGAACGGGACGCAGCCTCATGTGACCGCTTGGAGAGATTATGTCTTTAGACAAGACAAGGAGGATCCCTCACAATTTTCCACTCCACCGGCGCTCTCTCGTAGCGAAGTGTTGTCCGAAATGAGCAGGTTAGGGGAGAAAAATCCCCGAGGAAATGAGGACCAGCAGTCAGATGCACGCTCCTACAGCTGCTTCTGGCATCTTGCTTATCGGATGTCACCCAAGGCGGTGTTGGCGTCCTACCTGATGATATGGCTCCGGGATTGCGTGTTCGCGGGCGGATCCGGTGCCGTAGAGAGGGTAACCCGAAACTTAATCCTGCCAGCCGTGAAGCTGGTCTTCGGCCGGCGTTTGGCTCTTCTCCCGCAATGGTATGTAACCTGCAGCGAGGTTTGAGAGAGTTTGCTGGAAATGTGATTCATGACAGAGGCCGAAATAATAACTTCCCGTGCGCCGAACTGCCAGTTTCACTATTTGATGGGATGGCTGATTTTGCATCATCCCAGTGTGATGAGTCCAGGCTCGAAAGAAGATTATAAGGCTGGAGATGCACTCCTTCGTCGTTTCAATCGGAGGAGCTGGTCACATACTGGTGTCCCTGTTTGTAGAAAGGTTTTATCCCGTCTTCAGGGTTGGGAAATTACCAAAGTTGGTCCAATCTACTTGGGCTTTGAGGCCAACGAAGATCTAAGGGATCTGGGCGAAGGTACCACCACTCTGCCTCAATGGGGATTCCGCTGGTTGCAGAGTATCCGGCCATCTCATCTGGTATACCGGAACAGGAATCAGTGCTACCTGGAACCATATTTGCCAAGCCGCTTTGTGCGGCAATTTGGTTATGCCCAGATGATGTTGGATAACCCCAGTATTTCTCTGGGGTATATTGGAAGTTTGTTGGATGGTGCACGAGCTTGGCATTACTATAATGCCGGATGTACCGGGGCTCGTTTTACGTTGCCCGCCCCAAATCTGCGGCCGCCCATTCTTTACTCAGCCGCCAAATTTTACTGTGCTATGGCTGCTGCGCCCTCCGGATATGACAGGGAGACCAGTCTTATTGCAGGCACCCAGTTAGCGATGACCGGGAACGTGCCGGTGAAGGCCCGATTGCATCGTCCGTCAGGGATAGGTCACCGGAGTGCCCCTTCTACCTCTCAAGCAGAACCCTCGGGCGATCGATCAAAGCGATCTGCAGACGAAGGGATTGAATCTCCTGTACCGAAGAAGCAGAAGAAGGCGTCGTCACCGACGGCGTCATCGGATTCAGCGTCCGCAGAGGTAAGGGCGTCCCACATAATCTGATTTGGTTCCACTATTTACGAGGCTTCACCTTCTTTTGTAGGAACCGTTAAAAAGAAAACCTCGTACTCCAAAGTCGGGTGGGAGCAGGCGAGAAGGGACTGCGGGCTCGTCTGAAGTGCGTATCCCGCCGACCATGATGTCTCCCATGGAGGAAGATCCGGAGGATGCTGTTGACGTGGAGATTCCGGTATCCCCAGATTATGTCAGGAGGGAAAACTGAGGGTGCAGCAGCTTCCGAGACGGCAAAGGCCAGAACGGAAGCTTCAAGTGCCGAAGGTTTAACAAGCACGCCATTTCCTGGTGGTGAAGAAGAATGGAGTTCGTCGTCTTCCGATGACGTTGCTCCAGAGCTGCAAGAGCCTGTTGCGGAGGCAACAGAAGTAGTTGAGACAGAGAGAGGGTTGAATTCCCCTCCTTATCATGATGAGGGGAGGTCGGCTGTATCATTGCCTAGTCCTACCCCGGCTTCAACCGTGGAAGTTGAGGCGGCTACCACTCAGGAGGTAGCGACAGATTCTGTCCCTGTTGAGGGACTCGATGATGAGACCCGTCTGTCAGTCAAGACCGCTACGATGGGTCAAGAGACAAGTGATAATCTCCCTATTCTGCCAAGGGAGGTACCAACTGTTGATAGGACGTTGGGGGTAGAAGAGGTGGCTGTTGACATCGGTGGTTCCTCCGGGCTTGAGAAGGGTAAGGGTGTAGAACCCTCGTGTCGCTCCTTCTACTTGGGGACCATCTCGACGCCTGTGCCGGCTCCTTCTGTTGCTTCGGCTCCTCGGGCTAGAAGTCCAGCCCCTGTTGATGAAGAGCCCATTGATGCCGAGGTTCAAGCCTCGCTGATTGAGGTTGGCGGATCTTCTTCCGGTCCGCAAACTGTAGTAGCTCCTCCAACTCCTGCGATGACGCCGCAGGTCCTGGCGGATGCAGACGAGTATGTGAAATTCCTCGTCGAGGGGTGTACAAAATGTTGCAGAAGGGTGTATCTGCTGTGATGGATGCCAATGGAGTTTTGCGACGGCAAAAGCTCTGGCAATGCCCTGCATCGAGCTGATTCGTATTCACCAAGGCCACGACCATATGGCCGAAATTCTGGAGGCTTCGGTGATTGAGCTGGATGAGCGGCTCGCGGAACTTCAACGCATCCAGCGAAACAACCTCTCTATCCTGATAGATGCGGAGAAGGGGAAGCTGATTGCCGAGATCGAGTCTTCATACCAGGCCACCGTGGGCGTTTGGGAGCACGAGGTGGCTGAGACTGAGGCTGCGGTAGAGCAGTTGTCTCAGTCCATGAAGACGACGGTGGAAACTCGAGCTGTATTGGAAGCTAATATCGCGGATATCGACACCCAGATGCGCCGCCTTGAAGACCAACGGGCCCGACTCCAGTTAGAGGTCGAGCGTGTCCGGGCTGAACATGCAGCATTTAAGAAGGATGAAGCGACTTTTACTCAGCGGACTCTTGCCTTGGCGTAGCAACGACAACAGCTTGATGAGAAGCATGCAAGTGATACTTCCGCTGGGGCCGTTGAATTGATGCGCCAAGAAGCAGAGCGACGAGTCCTGGCGACGGTGGAGGCCCCGCAGTCGACTTAAAGCTTCGAGTCAGGGAGCTCTCAGCCCATCCTGGGGAGATTCAGGGACCATAGCTTTTTCCTTTTTCTTTTGTGTTCTTTTGCAACCCTTACTGGGGGATGATGTAGCTTCTTGTACTCCTTTTTTCAGAAGAATAAAGAAGTCTACAACTTTTTGTGATGTGTTCATCTTTTGTTGTCATGAACTTGATGATTTGTGTGGACCTATTATCTTTTGCGCACCTTGGTTTTCAGGTACAGATAATAAGTTTGAAGGAACCATTATGTTTGCTCAGAGGTAATGTGGACATGGCAATCATTGGGTTCGAAATGATAGAATCTCCCTACTCAGAGGTATTATGGACGTGGTAGGAATGATCTTGGGGGATACGCTGAACAACTCAGAGGTTATATGGACGTGGAAGTTCTGCGATAAATGTACAATAACGCAGGGGTTGTTTGTACAAGATGTTTACTCAGAGGTAATGTGGACGTGGTAAACATGAAGGGTAGCGTAGGCTTACGAAGTGTAAGATTCTGCTTTGTAGGGTGTAGAGAGACAACTCAGAGGTAATATGGACGTGGTTATCTTTCTACTGGAAGATGCCACGGAACAGCTGGGTTCGGAAGCGTATGAGTTTGTGGAAAGAGGTTGTTGGGGAAGTACATGTCTGGAGGATGTCAAGAATAGTACTTCTTTAGGAACTTGCCGTTGATGGGCATCATGAACAAGTCCCCATTGGGTTTGGCGAGGCGGTAAGCACCGTTTGAGTATACCGTCTCTATGATGAAAGGTCCTTCCCACTTGGGCTCGAACTTTCCTGGTGTCTTGTGGGTCAACACCATTGGTCTTCTGACTGCTAAAACCAGGTCGCCAACTTGGAAAGTCCTCTGTTTGACCTTCTTGTTGAAAGCCTGTGATATACGGGCTTGGTAGAGCTCGATGCGTTGTTGAGCTAGGAGACGCTTTTCGTCAAGTGCCTCCAGTTCCCGCAGACGACGACGTTGATTGTCCTCTTCTATGAGTTTGTTTGTGATTGCTACGCGGAGCGAAGGTATCTGTATCTCGAGAGGCAGTACTGCTTCACTCCCGTAGACCAGGGAGAATGGAGTGTTGCCTGTTGGGGTCCGTACCGTTGTACGGTAGGCCCAAAGGCATTCGCCAAGCTTTTCGTCCCAGTCGCGTTTGTTGGATGACACGACCTTTTTGAGCAGCCTAACGATAGTTTTGTTGAATGCCTCAGCCAATCCGTTTGCTGTCGGATTGTAGGCGGTTGAGGCCACGTTCTGAATGCGATTCTTGTCACAGAACCTGCTGAAAATGTGGCTGATAAACTGAGGACCATTGTCATGGATGATCCGCCGGGGTACTCCGAAACGGTAAATGACATGGTGTTTGATAAAGCTGACCACCCTGGAGCTTTTTACTTCTGCTTAGTGGAACTGCTTCCGCCCATTTGGAGAAGTAGTCGGTGATGGCCAGGAATGAAACGGTGTCCTCTCGATGAAGGAGGGGTGATTGGCTCTACAATGTCCATGCCCCAGGCTTCGAAGGGCCAGGAGGCGACTGTAGGATGTAGCGGCTCCGATGGTGTATGTATGAAGTCTGCATGAAGTTGGCACGCGTGGCACTTCTTAGCATATTCGACAGCATCGCAGCCATGGTTGGCCAGTAGTAGCCCATACGTCGCAGTCGATCTTGCAACTTAGGACCGGGTTGATGAGCTCCACAAGTTCCGTCATGAGCTTCTTGAAGAGCTTCGGCTGCTTCGTTGGACAGGCATCGAAGGAGGAGCCCATCGAAGGAGCGTCGGTACAGCGTTTTGGTAGCTGTATCGTAGTAGAATCGAAGAGAGCGTCTCCTGACTGAGACGGCTTCCTTCGGGTCCTCTGGAAGGATTCCGTAGACAGCGAAGTCGATGAACGGGAACCTCCAGTCTCGGACATTAACACCAGTGTTTGTCGGCATGGCGTGAGCCACCGCAAGCATAGGTGTTTCTGGGACAAATCTCGTCCTGTTACCGTGATATAGTGTTGAGTCCCAAAGGGCGCTGCTAATGAGGCTGCGAGG
>JANAVB010008705.1:0-109885 GCA_029216955.1 Iris pallida | reverse complement strand
AATCACAAATCAGCTGACGGAAGAGGACAATCAACGTCGCCGTCTGCAAGTGTTGGAAGCGCTGGACGAAAAATGTCTCGTGGCTCAACAGCACATCGAACTTATCAAGCCCGCATATCACAGACTTTCAACAAAAGAGTTCGACAGAGGACTTTCCAAGTGGGCAACCTGGTTCTGGCAGTCAGTAGACCGATGGTGATGACTCATAAAATACTAAAAAGTTCGAACCCAAATGGGAAGGACCCTTCATCATAGAGAGGTATACTCAAACGGTGCTTATCGTCTCGCTCAAGCTAATGGGGACTTGTTCATGATGTCCATCAATGACAAGTTCCTAAAAAGTACTATTCTTGACCTCCATCAAGAATGTACTGCCTCTTCCCGAAGAGAAGACTCGTGAACTTGACCAAACCAAGTTCACACCCGTTCTCTTGACAAGTCATATGCTTCTGGAACCCAGCTGTTTCGTTGCATTTATCTCCAGTAGAGGTACAACCACGTCCACATTACCTCTGAGTTGCTTCTCTACACCTTATCAAGCAGGATCTACACCGTGTAAGATCATGCTTAAAGGCAATGTTTACCACGTCCATATTACCTTTGAGTAAACATTCCGCACAACAATCCCTGTGTTGTTGCACTATAGAACATCCACGTCCATATTACCACTGAGTTGTTCTATAAATCCCCATAGTTCACTCCTACCGTGTCCATATTACCTCTGAGTAGGAAAGCTCCACCATTTTAGCCCATTTTACCATATTCACCTTACCTCTGAGTAGATATATTGGTCCTCTCTCTCAACTTACTATCTGTACCTAATACTAAGGTACGCCAAGGGTGATAAGTCTTCACAAAAATTATCCCATATTCACCATGTCTATACTACCTCTGAGTAAATGTGTCGGTTTCCTTCGTGAGTAACTTATTATCTGCACCCAGCCAAGGTGCGCAATAGATAATGGGTCCACAAAAATCACAAGAAATGAACAAAATAGAAAACTCTTTCATTTTCTTCAGCTAAAATAGAAAATAAAAGATTACATCGATATCGAAAAGAAATAAACTACATCTTCAGGTTTATTCAGATCTCAGAAACACAAAGACAAAATAGGGACATTGACTTTATTCATATTTCCGAAAATGACGATTGTAAAGCAACCTACGAATCCTACAGCCAAGGATCATAGTTGCGTTGAGGCATGTACCATTCCCTCAGCCACTTTGCATACGAAGGCTCAACCTGGTTGAGGTCTTCTGCAGGAGGGTCAGTCCCGATGCTGCTACTCTCTGACGGTGGCTCCTTCTTAACTTCAACCTTGGGAGCAGTCTCTTCCTTGATGGTCATCGGTTCTCCCTTGACCTCGACCTTAGGTGATGCCTCCTCCTTAACGACCACGCCTCTTGTTTGACGAGAGGAAACGGTATCTTTCCTTCAAGAAAGCTTCCGCCTTCGGCATGGATACTGCAACAGAGTAAAGAGGAGTTAACAAAAAAGGACTTAGATACTATCACACAAACAAAATGAAGCCATCAAGCACTCTGGCACATCAACTGGGCCGAAACCCATGCGCATAGAGGGAATCCCAACAAAGACACAAAGGATCAAAAGTCTGGGTGCAATTGAAGTAAAGCTTCGGCGCATCGTCAGGACCTAAGTCCATGCGCGTCAGCAAGTGAAGCTTGACGCATCATCAGGACTTAAGTTCATGCGTCAGCTGAAAGGGCTTCGGCGCATCATCAGGAAAAGTCCATGCGTGTCAGCCTAAGCACATCCACATAAGGTGGCTCATCTACAGTTTGGACACCCCAACATCGCTGCAACATAGACCAAGACAAGAGAATACCGACCGAGCACTTCCGAGCGAACGTTGGTGTGGGTCGCCCTGACGATGAGGACTTCCTCGTGTCGACCTCCAAGGGTTCCTTGCCTCGGCCCCTTCCTCGGCTAGCAGCACCGCCTCGGGGAGTCTTGGGAGCCATCTCTCTAACAAAGAAAGGAAGGAAGAAAAGAGTTCTGAGGAAGAAGAAAACTTTTACTAAAAAGTAGAAGACTCTCTCTCCTCACAAGCTGCCTATTTATAGGCTTGGCCTCGCGCGTAAACCGATGAGGCATGACATCAGCGATAAGTCGCTTCGGGTCTCGAGAAATCAACGGCTTCTTATCTTCAAAAGATCATAATTAATCTTTCCTAAGGTCGAGGCATTATCTCTTCAGAAGAAGCATGCGCCCTAGCAGTATGCGCCTAAACAACAAGCGTTCCCTACAGCGACGCACAGAGTGACTATACGCCGAAAAGAGCCATGCACCTAGGCGAAGGGCATTAGCCCAGAGTCATTAATCCCCATAATTCTTATTCAAAGTATTCCAAAACTTGCACAGAAAGTTTTGAAAACTTTGAAGGGGGTCTTATAGAAGCATGGAAATTCAGGCGCACCTATAAGCCAGAATCCTATGTGCTCAACCCAACCATGCGACCAACTCAAATGCGCCAGAAAGCTCAAATAGATACTTCGTACAGCAAAAGAAAAGTACAAATTTAAAGACATGTAAAAGAAGACTTTTATTTCATATAAAAGTTTATTACATGTCTAAAGAAAGGCTTTTACAAAGAAAAACTTCTACAAAGAAGAAAGATCCAAAAGCTATAGCCAGACGCAGCAAACTGCCATGCGTCCCCTGCCTGGCGCATCATCTGTCAGGCGCATATTTTTGTTGTCTCATCCAGGTGCATCATTCTAGCATCTCAACGTATGCGTATCTCATCAGCACCAATCAGTCCTTGTGTAGCAGGAGGAGGAACTCTCCTAGCTCGACAAGGATCACGGCACGACGTCTCGATCATCGGAAGCAACAGGCACACTCAGCAACCTGTGCCTCTGCCAGTATAACGAAAGACGGAGCACGGCCACCCCGATCTTTGGATACAACAGGCACCATCGGCCTGTGTCGGGACTCGATGATCCCAATATTTGGATGCAACAGACACTATCACAGAAGCTCAGAGCGACGGAAAGACTGGGGCACACATCTTCACTCTCAGAAAAAGCTTGAGCTCGACAGTTCGTCAAGGCAGAGCTCCGACCAAGTTTATCTTTTGAAGAATGAAATCAAAACTTTCCCTCATGCTACTATTTATAAGCACGGGCAGCCTACACCCAAATGCCAAATGGCCAACGTTCCAAATTCCATGCAATGAATTTTTATTAATAGTAAATACATCCGTCACCTCGTATTCGGCTAAGTCAAGGCAACCATTAACGCCTCAAAGAACCCAACAGGCGGGCCAAAGAGGATACGATGCATTGGCAGATGTGCCGTCAAATTATGCGCTCCCCATGGATGCGCCTAGCGGGCCATTGCCATGCGCCCAGATTGGCATTAACCAATGCAACCCTCTCTATCAAACATTTAATGCTGAATAACAAAGGGCAGCTATACGTCTCCCGTAGATGTCCAATCAGCAGCCCATGTAGAAAGCGAAGCACCGCTGATGTCAGCACAATCATTACACCTTGGGTCGACAACAGTTGCTATGCGGCAGACTGATCATTTGTATGCGCCTCGTGGCCATACGTCCAAAAGACTGCATGCACCCCAGTGGTCATGCGCCCCCCGGCTTACTTCTGATCCCAAGCGACAGAAGACTAGGCCATGCATGCGCCTCAAACGCCATACGCCTAGACTTACTCATGACTCCAAAAGATCATGAGACCAAATCGCCTCCCCTGCGCCTGATCCTAGGTGCACCCTGATGCAAAGCTCTGCATGCGCCTCAAAAGCCATGCGCTCAGACTCGTCTATGATGCCTAAAACTCATAGACTAAGTCGTCTCTATGCGCCCGATCCTAGGCGCACCCCGACTAATCACTCTCCTCCAAAATCGAGATCTCTGAGCCACAGGTATACATCACGCGTCCCTTGACTCAGATCTATTCAAAGAATGGGTGCTAACCACCCAAGATCTCAGCAACAACTAAATCTCTATGACTGCCATGTGTCAGCTCCATCGCAGCCCAGCACAACAGTTCAGCAGATTCAGCTTCAATCCAGGGTGCATCAACCATGCGCCCCCGCCAGCATCAGCCACGTGGCATTCCTACGTCCAGGCGCATCCGACATATGCGCGCATGAGCAGCCAGCCTGCTATCTATAAATAGAAGGACCATTCCTTCACTATACACACAGACAGAGAGAGAGAGATATACAGGTAGACTATTATATCCACATACAGAGGCCAGAAGAGACACTTAACGTCCGCTTTTCCTCGCAATGCTCCAGCATCCAGAGCAATCCAGACCTTCAGAGGGTTCAAGTTCGTCGTAGATCGTCAACAAAGTCAACACATTACCACTCGTTCCACCGATACAGTTCCCAGATAAAAATAAAAGTATACTCCTAGGACTACGTCTAAGTCCTACATTGTATATTGTTCTGTTTGTAATTAAATACCAAAGTTTAATAAACAAAACTTTGTCACATTTTCGATGGCAAACAAACTTGTAAACCAAACAAGGACCGGAGTTGTAATCCTGCACCTGAACAGAACTTAGTTCATAACCGTTTATCGACAAGAGTAAAGCATAAACAATAATGCACTGAAGTAACCATATTGGCACTGTCTAGACAAGACTAGACTCCATCCATCAATCACAGCCAAGCAAGAGTACGACTTGATACTTTAACTAACTAGGGTTATCATAAGCCTAGTTACTAGCAAGATGCAATGAGATGTTCCCACAGTCACAAGCCCTGCAGCTATCCAGGTTATCCAGACGAGGTAATTTATTAGAGTTGCAAGAATTATTAGTTGACTTGGAGTGCAACACATGACAGTATGCTTTAGTACTTAGTTTCAAGAAGTGTCCCACATGACAGTGGGCAAAAACTGTTCCCTACTCGTCGGTAGGCTACAAGTCTCTCAAGTGTGGCTGAGATAACGGGATCGCCTGTAACTGGATAAATATCTCTATATGAACTACTTGATTAATCTAGTCATTAACCTAGTCAGATTCATTATGAATCCCTGATCGTGGTAACCAGGAATCCATGTCCTAGACATAAAAAGACGAGACAGGTAGCTTGTACAGGCACAATCAAGAAAATCAACCACGGTGTCAAGATAAGCGTTACTTAGCAAGTCAGGGTAGCTGTCACAACACATTTCAAGATTATCATGTCATGTTAGGTTACTTGTTACTGGTCAAGATTACTTGTCAGGAGTGTGCCTCGACGCACCACTATCAAGCTTATACATGTCATATCAAGTTTACTTGTTACTTGTCAAGAGTGCGCCTCGGTGGGCCACTATCAAGATTATCGAGAAGGATTCATGCCATCATGTCGTGCTCATGTCAAGAGTTATCAAGTTATCACATGCATATAACCAAAACACATAAACAGTTGAAAAAACAAAGAAAGTGTATGGAGGTAGGCTCATCACGATGGGTTCCTAGGCATGGATGGGCGCCTGGACACCAATGGGCGGCAGGGCCAAGATGGCGCCTAGGCATGAATGGACACCAGGGCCAGAATGGCGCCTAAGTAAGCTTGGGTGCCAGGGTCAGAATGGCGCATGGCCGAGTCTAGACGCATGGTCAAATTGGGCACATGGTCAGGGGTGTTGGTATGATTAATTGGTTCGTGGATAGTCGGGTAGACTTTGGTACTGCAGTCTCAGTACAGATGGGACAAAACTCCAGGCAAGTATACCTTGCCAACTTGTACAATATTATGCATATTTATTTTCAGTCATTCTAGTTTATGTCTCTTCTTTCTTGTATTATCACATAATTCTTGTACATGCTCATGTTGTTCTCTTTACATGTTTTCTTATATGTTATATATTTTTTCCATATTATCTACTGGATCTATGTTCACTATACTAGTTTAGGTTTTTCGTGTTCTAGTGTGTTGACTTGATTTCATCACTTGGACTTGACATTGACTCGATTTGATTGTCTGTACTTATGTTTGAGTTGACCCTGACCTGTTATTAGACGTTGAATATACCTGACCATCCCATTCGTGAGCTCCCATTAAGAGTGAATGAGACTTACTATAGTTAAGGAGTCCACATCGGCCTACTGACTATAGAACTGTAAGCTTCCATCGGCCTGCGGTTACCCCAATTTTCTTGTAGTCACGTCTAGTACCACACTTCTAGTATGGCATGCCACTGTCTTAGGTTCCTCATGTCTTAGGTTTCTTGTGTCTTAGTATCCTTGTGTCTTAAGTTGATTCTTTCACAAATATTTCTTATTTCTCATGCATTTTACACTGTTACATTTGGCATATTTATATGTATCTTGCTAGTCTCTCTGAGGACCTAGTAATCTCTCCAGGTTATTATGCTACAGTAGTATGGCACTACGATGAGGTTCCCAGTAGGGATAATGCCTCGGCTTTAGGCCATATTGTAACGCTCCAGTCCCAAAATACATAGGACTAGGATACGTATACATGCCACTACGCATCGAGAGGACTCCAGCCCAGCTCAAATACGTATAAGCTGTCTGGTTTCCTAAAGCAATCTATCCATTTAACTAAAAATATCTCAATTCACTAAAAATAAACTCTTGTATGAAACAAGTAGACTAATGCTGGTCAGACATTAGCAAACCGGTTAATACAAGTAACAAGAAAAGATAATATACAATAAAGTAGACCAGACACTAATGCAATTATCTGGAACAAGCTTCTAATGAAAGATAAAGCTTGTAAAACTAGGCTATTATACAGCAGTAAAGTCAAAGTAATATAATATAGAACAAAATCTAATTACGGAAGAGAACGATAAAATATCAACTAAATATACCTGCAGTCTTCGAGTAGCATCCTCCCTCAGTGTACCATACCTTCATCTAATACCTGGAGAGATCAAGGTCCTCAGAGGACTAGCAAGACACATAATATACATACCTACTGTACAGTAAATAACATGCAGAAAGAAGTAGAGAAATGTAAAATAGACAATGATTAATAAGACGTCTCAATATCGTAACGCCATGGGACACTCCCGACCTCAATACAAAAGATAAGTCTCTACTACGTAATGCCATGGGACATTCCCGGTCCTAGAGACGGGATAACAGGTCGACAAGAAGTCTCTAACACCGTAACGCCATTGGACGCTCCCAGTCCTAGAGATATCAGGGCTAATGTCGATTCAATCAATCATGGCGACAGGTCAAGTCAAACTCAAGGGCGAAGGTAGAAGACTAGTCAAAATCGTCATAAGACTCATATCGAACAACAATGGCATAAGATGACTAAATAAGAAACGTGCACGTAAAGAAAAGGAAAGTAGAATAAACATGAATGACAGATAATGAAATAGAACTGGAAAGAGATAACAATAGAATATGCATGTAAATACTATAAAGTTTGGCAAGGTGTACTTGCCTAAGGGTTGCACGGAGAACCAACAATATATCGCCAATCAACAAGTAGTCTCACAACTGCCTCCAGAAGCTGTAATAGATGTTGCCAACGTTTCCAGATTAGTCAAATTAGCTATGATTGCCTATCCTTAAGTCTAATTCTGTACTTATTTTTGAGTTGACCCTGACCTATTAGATTGTAAATATACCTGACCACCCCGTTCGTGAGCTTCCATTGAGAGTGAATGAGACTTACTATAGTTAGGGAGTCCACATCGGCCTACTGACTATAGAACTGTAAGCTTCCATCGGGCTACGATTACCCCAATTTTCTTGTACTCACGTCTAGTACCACACTTCTAGTATAACATGCCACTGTCTTAGGTTCCTCATGTCTTAGGTTTCTTGTGTCTTAGTATCCTTGTGTCTTAAGTTGATTCTTTCAAAAATATTGCTTATTTCTCCTGCATTTTACACTGTTACATTTGGCATATTTATATGTATCTTGCTAGTCTCTCTGAGGACCTGGTAATCTCTCCAGGTTATTATGCTAGTAGTATGACACTACGATGAGGTTCCCAGGTAGGGATAATGTAGCACCCAGTTTCTAAAATGAGGGTAATTTTGAACTTTTATATTTTATTTATTTAATAATGTTATTTAAAATCATGATATGATTTATGGTGATTTTTAATCAATTTAAAACTATTTAAAACCATGACTTGTGATTTTAATATTTTGCTAGTGCAACCCTAAAAATTGCTAAGCCTAGAGACTAACCATGATCATGGGAGCCTAGTCATGTGATTAGGATGACAAATTACAACTTTTTAGTCTAAGAGTATTTTGGTCATTTTGACAATTTTGTGAAATTGTAAATTATATTAATTAAATATATGCTAGCTAATTATTGGAGACTTGACCTAGAACTTAGCCTAATCTAGATTAGCCTTGAGCTTAGAGTCTTGATTTGGATAACCTAGCAATGACAAGGTTAATAATATCTAGATATTTCTAATAGAATATTTTCTTTAGGATATTTGTGAAAAAGAAAGCCTTAGGACTATTGGACCAATATGAGGACTTGGAATTTGTTGGACAAATCTTAGCTACACATCTAAAACCCTAACCTAACTATTCCTACAGCCATCAAGCCCATTCCCTCCCCATTTAATCACATCATCAAAGTTCTTGCCTCTTTCTAAATACCTACTAAGAACCCTACTTGTGTTCTTCCCCAAACCTTTACCAATTCTCATTTCTCCACCAAATTGGACCAAACGAATTGTGTTGGACTCCCCTACAGTAGTAGAGGATAGTGGGGGCATGCTTGCGAGAAGAGAAGCGCGTTTGGACATCGCTCGAGGAAGGCAACTTCTCATTTCGGGAGCCTATTCATTGAGGTTTCACCCTTAATAGGTAAAACCTATCAAACCCTAATAAATTCCAATTTCTTTCCATAGATGCATCCATTTAGGGTTCTCCTAGGTGTAGCCCAAGTTTGGTAGGAATTCGTGTTCGTGTCCGTATCGGACACGTATCGGTGTATTTAATATGTGTTCGATGAAATGTCACATAGAAATGGATTTTGGTAATTTTCAAAACTAATTACATGTATGTGTAGCCTAACATGTGTATATTACAACCCTAATCGACTGAGTCGATTTTAGTATAGTTTGGACGCAGTTTTAGGGCTTGGACACGCAGTACGAGACACCACGGGGCTCGTTGCTGCCCTGCTGCTCGACACTGATTGCGGACACGACAAGCAATGGCTTGACACGAAACTTCATGGACATGTGGGCCTAGTAACTGAAATCACATCCATAAAATTTTGTGGGACCTCGTCGACTGTGCGTAAAGAAATCGAGGCTGCACTGCCTTGTGCTCCCTGTGCACACACGTGAAAACCCCCATTGATACGGTTTAAAAACTGGACACGACACGGCTTTGACCCGATTCAGGGTGTCGATTCCCTAGCCCTACCCCTACTCTATGTGTGGACAAACACGACACTTCTCGTGTACTATGTCGAGCCCTAGCAAGCTCGACATTGCCGCACGAGCCTGTGCACCTGCAGTTGGCTGATACTGGTGATTTCCCAGTTTGGACACTTCGTGTCTATTTTATTTGGACACGTGGCCCTTCCCTAACACACACACAGGTAGAGGACACGACCTGATACCACTGTACATGAATGTAATGGTTTTCGAATTGTTTTGATATTTGAATTTGATTGGGATAAATTGTAAATGTCTGATACACTAAAACTGTGACTAAGAATTGGTTTAAATTGAAACCTGAATTTGTATGGGGACTAGTTGTTCTTGAATGTATATATATTGTGTGTGTGTGTAGGTATATGTGAGAGGAGTTGGGGTTTGCAAACAGTACGTGAGGTTTGGGATTTAACATGTAAACTGGGATTTGATTATTTGAATTGAAAACTGAAACCTGGGTTTAAGTTATATTCGAATTTGTTTCCAGGTTGTTTGGGATTTTGATAGGATTAGGACTTTGGGATTTCTATTGTGATGTTATGTTTAAAATATATAGATATACATATGTGTCATAGGAGAATAGTTATGCATATATGTTGTTGTATATGAATACATGATATGGTATCAGTTAAGCTGGATTTTGAGGGTTGCATTGGTATTTGGGTTGGATCTTGAGGGTTAGTTTCTGGGATTTGATTTAGAAGGGGTTGCAGCAGGTGTAGCAGGGCTTAGCGCAGTGAGAGGGTAAGAGAGATGGCAATATCTCTGTCTGCACTAGGCAGTAAGCAAGGCAGTTGCCTTGTCCTGCCTGCTGCAGCAGTAGCTACAATTGCAAGTGCAACATGAGCAATTGCATTGGCTTGGCATGGCAAGGAGTGGGCTAGAGGGTTCGGTCCAATTGATCATGTTTCCTGCAGGTAACATAAGGCTTGGGCCAGTGGTATGAAGCTAAAGGATATGGGTTTAGTGTATGAGGATTTTGTAAGAGTGAGGTCAGTTCATGTTAGAGAGTTTGATAAGTTAGTATGCTAGCATGTTAGGATGTTAGTGTTAGGATATTGAGTTGTAGCAATTAGTTTAGTTAGGTGAGTTGTGTTAGTGTATGAATAGTAGGATGTTAGATAGAGGTTATGTATCCTAGAATGTTAGATAGAAATTAGAAAGTTAGTGTATCCTTAGAGTGTGTGTGTGGTATAGGATATATCTATATGTATTGTATTTGTATTTACCTATTAGCCTAGCAAGATGTTTAGCCTATAGTCTAAGGTTTGATATAGGATTTACCTAAAAGTCTAGGTAGAATATTACCACTCTAAGGTCTAGGATAGTGCTACCTAGAATAGAGTGGTATATTATATATATAGGTATATACATGTATAGGGTAATATAGGGCTTGTGAATGACTAGGGTAACTAAGTAAGAATGACTTGATATAGGATACTGGACCTAGATTTGACCATGGTTGACTAATTTGACCAAGGTTAGGCCTAATAGTTCAAGATTGACTAGAGTTGACCAAAAGTCAACATTGAGTCTAAATGTGACCAATTGGCCTAGTTTGACTAGATGTTGACTTGAGTTGACCAAGAGTTGACTTTGACCTAGTTTGACCTATACAGTTGACCAAAGTTTACCAAGAGTTGACTTTAACCTAGATTGACTTAGAAATCATATAGATTGCATCATACACTTCAATTACCTTATTTCTGAATACATCATAACCTGTAAATTATTTTAAATAGGACTCTGTGACACCAGTTCAGACATCTATTCATATCAGTCATTCAGGGTGACAGGCGAGTACATTCTCTGATCGTTTCATACTTGTCAGGACTTATATTCTTGCTCTAGATTACTTTACTTGATACTGGCACGATTGTTATCACGGATTGGTACTATATGGATCTTCTTCTGCGATGTTATCCCCATTGTGTTCAGCAGATACATATTGTGATGTGCGTTTTACAAATATTATATTATTGTACACCCTATTCATGTATACTCATTGTGCATCTTGTACTCTCATGATCACATGAGCTTCATGGAGAAACTATTGTACAAGGTAATGTAACTGGATTGGATCCTTGTGTATTGATTGGGGAGGGTAAGTAGGAAATGGTTATGTAATCAAATCCCATTGTACAAATATTGTATAAACTATTGTATATGTCCATTGTACACTCACGTATGATGGAGTTATCATTATTATTGTATAACCTAATCGTTTATATAACCATCTCATGCTCTAAATCATAAGTTACTTACAGTTCTTACTTATCATGTGTATAGATATTTTCAGTTATCAAATTTCTCTCGTTTTCATATATATTTTTACAGTTCATTTATCTTACTCTTTTGCATGCTTTATATTTCCCAACATGATATGAACTGCATGAGATGTATTGTGCTCGCTCCTGTCCTGACTGGACCTGTTGAAAATATTACAGATGATGATGGTGACTGCCCTACCTTCTATGGGGCACATGAGGGTGACCTTCAGGAGCCTGAGGAGCATCTAGATCAGTAGAAGGTGCCTAGTCTAGTCTAGTATTTATAGTTTTCAGTTTGTATCGGATTGTTCCGATTGTTAGTTGAGACTTAGTTATATTCAGGACTTGTATTTTTGTGTTGAACATCTATTTTTTGTGGTATGATAACTCTATTTATATTCAGTTTATTCCTTTTATCTGATTCCATATCGTGCTCTATCTTTTAGACTTGTGATTGAGATATAGAGTTGAGATATTATATTATACCTCCGTACGAAGATGACAGATTTATTTATCTTGTTGTTAGATGTTAGATGTTATAGATGACCTATACAGCATTCTACCGCCGACACTGCGGCGTAGGCTGGACGTACCCACGTACTCGTGCCCCTAAACATGGTGCGGGTCGTGACAGATAATGCCTCGGCTTTAGGCCATATCATAGTAACGTAGCACCGCAAGGGAAGCACAAGGCTTCATGCCATGTTCTTTAATAAAGAACTCACCTATAGTGTATGGACAGAGATAGCAGGCCGTCTCTTGAGGTAAACTTGTAGATGTCTAAAATTATACACTGAAACCAGGTTGGCACAGGGCCTTTAATGTGCAGCCAGAATCACATGTAACTACATTATGTGAGTGTGAAGAATTTCAGCTATGGTGCAGAATTCAAGGCTTAGTCCATTCTTGTATTATAGTCTGTTATTTGACCCATGCGGGAAGATTCAAGTCGTCAGCGACACTCTCCTAATGCATGATGGACAGTTACTGTGGGGAACGCTCAACTCCATATATCAAGATATGTGGGGGATTGTTGGAGCTTTTCCTTTGCTTATATAGAGCTTGCTCTTAATATACCTAGTAAATTTAGTCCCACATTGGAAAAGCATCATGAGGTATCTCAATATATATACTTGTTATGTGTTATTGAGATATGCACATGGGGGTGGTGACCCTAAGGAGGGAACCATGTGGGTGATTTTACTAGGAGGTAAGGATAAGACTACATGGTAAAGTGTCACGACCCGCACCCAGTGTAGGGACACGAGAAGTGGGTACGTCCAGCCTACGCTGCAGTATCGGCGGTAGAACACTGTCCTAGGTTACTATCTAATCAACAACTCACTAATTATATAACATACTTGTCAATCTCAACTCGAACGGAGGACAAGTATAGATATAATAAATCTCAATCACAGTCTAAGTACGATATGATAACACAGAAGTTTATAACTAAGACTAAATACAACAACAAACCAACTACTAAATAATAATAATCTCAAAGCAAACAATATCTCAATTTATTACAATTCAAGTTCTACATAAAAACTAAACCAAGTCAACTAGCTAGCCTCCCGATCACTTCTGAGTGTCGGGGCCAAAGGTAGCTAAGCCATCTCCTGGTCCATAGTAAGTAGGGCAAGTGTCCTCAGGACAAGTATCTGTAATATTTTTAACAGGTCCAGTCAGGATAGGAACGAGCACAACTCATCAAGAAATCCCAAGTAAATGACAGAGAACTATAAACAGTTATAGACAGTTATTGATGAACATGGCAGTTTATATGAGTAATGATGTAGAGAAACAGTTAAGGTACAAGGAAAGCAAGTTAACTAAACAAGATGAGAAGTATGACAATGAAGACTGTAAAATATGATCTAGCTGAACTAGAGTAACATGATATAAGTCCAGACAGTATAATATGAGTCAAGTGTAATCCCAATGTGAGTCCAGACAATGTAAATCTAATACCAGATGATTTCAGTACAAGATGAGTCCAGTATAAGTTGACTCCAGTCAGTGATCAAAGGTTCTAGGGTGAGTCCAGACTATACTCTAACAGTGTGTTTTAAAATATCGAGATCGACATGTAAACGACTGTAGGTAATACGCCACATCACACACTCGGCCAAGTATGGGATGTCTATCATTCCAGTATAATTCCAAGGGAGTGGTTCCAGTATTTGGGAATGTTCACATATCTACTCCAATATTTTTCTGTCCAACAAGTACAAGTGAATCCATAACCCGACACGAAAATAAGTACAAGTCCAGCCAAAACATGAATGATACCAGTAAATGATTTCAGGGTGATTCCAGTAGGTGATGCCAGTAGTGGTTCCAGAAATGGAGGCCAGACATGAATAAACGAGTGTCGCATGAAATGGATCCAACAATATCAATCGTGTTTGTAACAGAGAATCAAATAGAACTAACTAGAACTGAAGTACAGTAATTAACATTTAAATAAAAGAACTATCAAAGAATGTACTCACCTGATATCTGTATGTCTGAAGAGAATATACTGTCTGAGGAGTGGTATCTGGCTCCTATAATAGTACAAGTCACAACATGTCCAAAATAGTAAAATAGACTGCTACAATACATTCTACATGATGTTTGGGTCAATCTAGGCTAAAGTCAACCTTTGGTCAACTCTAGTCAACTACACTAGTCAAACTAGGTCAACTAGGTCAAACCTAACCCAAACAAGTCTCACTAAGCCTAGCCAGTCTATTCTATCATTCACACATCACAAGGCCATACAAGCCATTAACACACAAGTCATATGTGTATACATGCCATATACACATAGGCTATATGCTAAATACAATTTATATTGGTAATACATATATTTTCACACATTTACATATCTACTATAATTAATATAAGCAACATATGTATATATATCACATTATTATCATCACACAGATTATAGATATATATGTATACATAGAGTAAGAGAGTGACATGTGTGTGTCAATATTGTGTGTGTGAGTACATACACTAGAAATCAGTGCAACATGTGACAGTTGTGAGTGTGTGTACAATATATTCCATGTCTACATGTGTGTGTGTGAATATGTGAAGCTGGAAAAACAGTGTATAATTCCCAGGTTGTGTGTATATAGGGTGAAGTGTACATGTAATGTGAGAAAACAGGGTGAATGACAGTTTCAGGATTTTAGTAAAATTAATGGGTGTCATGCTTGTGTGTGTGTAAACATATATGTGTGTATGTGAATATAGGTAGCAGTGTTCTCAGATTTTGGGCTCATGTGTAAGAGTGTAGGGTGGTGTCAATTCTCAGGTTTTAGATAGGTGTGTGTGTGTGTACATGACAGGAAAGAGTGTGTACATGAGTGTGCTATATCATCATAGATTCTCAGTTAGTGTGCAAATGTGTGTGTGTAGAATATGGGAAGAACAGTGTGTGTCAATGTATGAGGAAACAATGTGAAAGTTCAGGAATTAGTGTATCGGGAGTTGATTTTCAGTTCATGTGTGAGTGACAGTCCAATGTGATTCGAAACTAATGATTAAACACCAATCATGAGAACCCTAACATGTATATTAATCCTTACATATATAAGTGAACTATTCCTGATAATTAATCTAAATCAAAACAGTTTAAATACAATTAATTCTCAGAATTTTAAATCAGTGCACTTAAGTATCAGTGAATTGAGGAAAATCCATTTCGAAATCCAAATACAATAGATAATCCCAAACTAATGGTTGGCAATTATTGGTGTATGTGTCATAGAGTCACACGAGTCAAGTGTCCACCAAAACAGGACACAATCGTGTCCAAAATTTAACACACACGAATTCAACAGAACTGTGCACAGTCTCGTGCACGCGTGCACACATGTCTAACACACGACACGACACAACACGAGTGCGTGTCCACACACTCACCTATGGTAGGGCTACAATCTTGATACCCTGAATCGTGTCCACGAGACACCACAACACGACACGAAGCCCGTGTCAGCAGTGCCTATGCGCACCGCAGGCAACAGCCAGTGCGGGCTCGATTGCGTGTCCGACTCGACACGACATGACTCGAGGCTGGAGGGGCTTGTGTCAGTCACTGCCCATAGGTCCTCGCCAAGTTGTACGTGTCGAATCACCGTGTCCGAAGAGAAATACAGCCCGAGTAGCAGGACAGTGTCCCGCGACTGCTAGCGTGTTCGTGTCCTGTGCTGACACGATACGGCACAAAAACCAACAATAGACACGAAATCAAAGACGACCTATAGATATACAAATCCATTCAAACACAATTCAAAAATAGCACAAAAACATTGAGTGTGGCATTTCATCAAACACCTAGTTCTAGGTTAGGATACGTGTCCGATACGGATACGAAATCAAATGCAATTGACACGAAACTTACACTACAGCTAGGGGACACCTAGATCTAGGCTAGGATACAAATAAATCAAATTTAATTACAATTTGAAGGGTTTACCTATAAGGTGTCAAATGGCAAGAAAAGTCCCAAATCGATTGATTCCGTTGCTAGCCAAATCCTCCAAATTGTTCCCAAACTGAAATTACCCTCAATGAACATCAAGTAGAGGATGATTAGACTCTATTGCAAAAGATTTGAATCAAAAAGGAATAAAAATGGGAGAGTTATGAATTGGGGAAGAATAAGAATACCTTTCCTTTCAAGAAGTTGGTTCAATACGAAAGAGGCAAGAACAAGTGAAAGAGAGATTTTATAGGAGGGAATACCAATGTTGGACGGCCACTAAATACTGAAGTTAGGTTTTCACTAATGGGCTATGGGTCAAGTTGCATTAGTCATGGAAATCAAATCATAAGTCACAAGTATTGAACCTAGTCTTATTCTCCTATTTCAACTTGATTCTAAATGACTAAAATTGGGTTGACCTATGTTAGACTAGGGTCCCACCATACTAACCAAGTCATCATAGCTAGAGTCAACATCTAGGTTAGTCTCCAAAGTCTCAACTAGTCAAAGTCAAAATTAACAACCATCGATCCAATAATTAATCAAATAACTCCAATAAGTCAAAATGACCAAAATAGCCCTAGGCTAAAAATGATAAATAAATATCCCAATCACATGGTTAGGCTTAGGTCAGACAGTCTCTAGGGTTTCACTAGCAGCACATCAAAATCATAAGTCATGGTTTTTAAATAGTTTTAAAATAATTAAAAATTACCAAAAATCATAATGTGATATAAATATCAATAAATAATAATTTTAATTACAAAAGTTCAAAATTACCCTCATTTGAAAAAACTGGGTGTTACATAAAGCATTTGCTTTTTGCTCTTGAAATTTATTCCATTAGAGCTAAGCCCGTAGAGGATTAGCGACTCGGACTCGAACTTGGACTCGGACTTGGACTCGGGCTCTTGGGCTTATGGGCTCATGAGGCGTAATGTGGCATTTTCTTGGCACACTTTGTACTTAGTACGTCAGCATCATCGTTAGGCGTATAGTGAGGTTAAGTTGCGCTCGTTGCGCGAGCCTCTTGCGCAGCCGTTCGCATGCCAGTTCACGCTGGCCGATCGTGCGGCCAGATGGCGTGCCAGTTGGCACTGCCAGATGGTGCAGCAGTTGGCGCTGATGTTGTCGCGATGGTTGGCGCAGGGTGTGCACGATGCGCGTGTGGTGCAGGTGCACAGGTAGCACACGGTGCGCGTGTGGCGCAGGTGCGTATTGAGCGCTGTGCGCGTTTGGCACGTATGACGCAGGTGCGTATTGAGCGCTGTGCGCGTTTGGCACGTATGGCGCAGGTGGCGCAGGCGGCGCGCACTGTGCACTAGTTGGCTCAAATCATGTCATGCACGATTTGAGCATTATAGAACGTTCGGGACAGTTTTTTTCACGTCCCGAACGTTGTGCTAACTGGACGGTTACAGTGCGGGCCTATATAAACTTTTCTGCTCTCTCTCTCTCAGTACAAAAGTACACAAGTGTTCAGAATACAATTCCTTACGAATTTTCACAAGTTCCAGAGAGCAGAGAAGAAGTACACCAGCGCCACTTAGCGCAGGAGTCCGTGCCATCAGAGGAGTCGAAGAGCGAGTGTTCTGAAGTTCTCCGTTGAACTTGCTGGTTCCTGGAAGCTGTTCGTGTGGGACGAATCAAGCTTTGAGCGCCGGTGATCATTCACCCCAGCAGGCTGTTCTTCCATCCATTTCATCGCCTGTCATCCACTTCAACTCGTTCTGAACGAGAACTGTTTTGATTTAATCAGAAACTGTTAGTGGATAATTGCTGCTGCTGCTAGCAATTCGATTTGTACCTTCTTTTTTGGAAACATTACATTCGTTTGCTACTGTAACGAATTTTTTTAGATTTTCGTTATCCAAAATCCTCTAAGGATCTCTGTCGTGCACCTTCTTTGAAGTGTTGCTACGAAACGTTGTTTTTACAATTATTTTATTTCTCAGTTTTTTTATCGAAAATTACGTCCCGGATTAACAATACAACAAACCTCAACACCAGTGATCTTAGTCTCATGCGTCCATGACAATGAGCACGCGGGGTTAGCTCATACCAGTAGGTGGAATCATATAGAATATGTGGGGAAGACCATAGATTTTTGCTCAGGGAAGAAGAGAACTGGATTGTAATACTTAAAATACATATGTTAAATAGTAGCATGTGAACAGCCCACTGGTTGAGTGTGGGGGTGCTTAATAGGGAGTGCATGGGTTCGAATCCTTGCGATGGTCTGGGGTTCGTTCTGAGTTGAATGTGAAACTTTTGTGCTATCGGTGAGTGTTTCCCTCCTTTTGTGATTCACTTTTTTGCCATTCTTTAACCAAGGCCAATAGTGCAATAATAATAGGAGCTACCCTATTCTTATAGAAGCAAGCAACAGCCCATTTGTTTGTATAAAAGAGGTCCAGGTTCAAGCCTTGTGTTCATACGAGTAAGGGGTTTAGTGTTGGCTTTTTTTTTCCTTCTTTGATGTGTATCATTTATTTACCAGCAGTGAAATAAATGATTGTGGCCTTGCATTTTTGCATTGTTGAGCATTTGCTCAGTTCGTAGTGTCAGGGGATGGTGAGAGCATCATTAGTAGTTGGGACTCTCCAATGCAATTTGGAGCCCAAAATTTCAAAAAAATAAATAAATGTAGAATGGGTTGGGTTTGTATGAGAATAGTAGGAAATATAAAGTGAGCTCCGGTCCCAAAAATTGTGTGGTCAAAAATTAATGTAGAAAAAAATAATATAAAGTTTAGAATCTAGAAAGTTGGGCTCTAAATTGGAACTTACTATTCTACAAAACGAGTTTCTACAATCTAGAATCTAGAAATTGGGAGGCCCAACCCTTAGCACCCATGGATGGTTGGGACCGAAATTGTAGAAATTGGGACTAGGAATGAGACTTATTATTCTACAAAATGAGCTCCTACATTCTAAATCTAGAATCTAGAAAATGGGATGGGCCGTACTAATGATGCTCTGAGTGGAAGATCCTGGGTTGAGTCTAGGTTAGGAAAGTTGTAAAGAATTAACATTTCTTTTTCCTTGGTTCTTTTTAGTAACCCTAATGTCACCTTGATATCAAACCCTCAATATTTCTTTTGCTAAGCAAACCTTAATACCTATTGCTAAATAAACTCTAGTACGCTTACCATCGATTTTAATATAATTGTGCCCTCAACAATAAATTTAAATTTTGTGTGACTATCGACCCTGATTACTAGTTCACCTTAATAACTAGGGAGTAGTCATAGCATCTTTTCTCTTATCAATTATGTGTACGGTTATAAGAGTCCCAGTAGCAGTAATTAATTAATCTCTAAATTATTTTATAGACTCCTTGGATTTCTTGGACTCGATTTCCGTGCTAGACTTTCACACTCAGCTTCCGGTTACATGCAAGTATACCTTGCCACTATGTCATTACTATTTATTATATTTCATGTCTTGTTGTTTTATTCCTATTTTACAATTGCGCGTACAAGTATAACTCTAGGTGCATCCAACGAGATACGTTGGTCGTTACTTGCTAGTCTAGTTCATTAGGGACTACCCACTACAAAGCGGATACACTAGTATTCCGCTGGACCTGACACATGCTTGGACACGGAGATGTGATACAGAGTTGTGATACAGAGATACATGACATGTACCACCGCATTCGATTGATCATCAGTGCAGCCAGGACGTGCTGTCACGCCCCGACCCGGGAAATCGCTCGTCCTCGCTAGATTTAACCCGAATCATCGTCCTCGCTGGGGCGTGATGCCGCACGAGCCTGGAGTTGCGCTCGTGCAAGGCAAGATAACAGGTTCGCATAGAACTATCTCAAATCGATAACATAAGCAGTGGAAGGAAACAAAGTAACATAAGAATCACTTTTATTGATAACATATTGAAGATTACAAAGGCTCTGAATAACCCAACATAAATGCCAACTGGCTACAACGCTCATGATCTCTCTAGCTCACAAAGAACTACATTGTTCCATACATTATGCCCCTTTATAGCCACCAAGTAGTCTTCGGCCGAACATCTCCATGTCGCAAGTCCGAACGCCTATGCGGAAGGTCCTCTTGAACGCCAAGGACTCCATACCTCGGCACGTCCAAGCCAAGCTCCGCCCCGCCGATCATAACCTGAGCCTGCATATAAACTAGTGGGAGATTAGTGCTTTCGTCCTCGCTTCGCACTGATCAACACCCGCTCGTACCCAAACTAAACACTAAATCATTTAGTGGAACATGCATCATTATTGGTGATCTTTACTTAGCCTTAGGATCAGTTTCATGGTAATACTTAAACAGAGCAGCTCTTATCATAATGTGTCACCACATCCCGTGTTCCTGCAGCAGATACAGTTAGCCATAACATAAACGTAAACATAGTGTTTGTGCTCATCTCCATCCCATATTGCCTAGCCTGCACGGGTTAGAACTTAACATAGAATCATCTCATTTACGCAAGCGACCAATCATAAACGTAAACATATGCATAATGGATGGCAGGCCCTACGCCAGTACCCAGCTCTCATCTCAGCCCACGGCCCTAACTATATGAAGGTCACGGTGTTTTGCACCGTAATGGACTTGGCATCTCTTATGTGTAAGCCTACAATCGCTTCGATACGGGTTGCTAGCCCAATATCCGACGGATCCCAAACTTACGGATATCATAGCTTATCACAGCACTGGACGGTCACAATACGTCCGAATGTTGTGCACCATAAATACCACACATAATTCCCTCCTAGGCCGAACGGTCCCGGCGCCCCGGCGTAACCGTTCGAGGGAAGCCGTACCCGTGCACGGGCAATCCGAGTCCATTGACCATGCAATACGCGCCATAGCATACAAGTCATACATTCCAATCCATCTCGCGTTCCATAACATAATCCACCATTCATATGGGGAGCTCCGTCGGCGTTATGTCCCAACACATCCATATTGATGCACGACGCCCAACGGCTTAGTCGTCTCGTACTCATAATCACGCGTCCTGTTCATAATGTTATTCACATAGCCTACTTTCGTATTTACTTAGTCTTATCGTAGCATACGTGCACAAAGGCACGCTCAGCATCATAATCAATGTTCTACGCCTAGAGTTCAATGTTCTCGGAGCCGTGCACCTGATGCACATCTCGATGTTGTCTTTCAATGTTCTACCATCATGCCCTATCGCGACTCGTGCACTTGATGCACGTCGCTTCAATTGTTCGATTGTTCAATGTTCTATCTTAGTGTTCGACACATACTCAAACCTTTCGTCGCCGAGCCACGCTCGCTAACTCGATAACATCTTACGCATACTATAACATATTTTATTAAGACGTGAAGGAATAGGGAGAGAGAGTCAAGAACCCGCCCACCTTAAGCCGATACGCCTTGCCGATTGAAGCGTCTCGCTTCCATAACTCGATCGCATAGCTAACTCCCGGACTTAGCCATCCCTTTGCACTACTCGGTTGATTTGGCCTATCGCGCCCATGCCACAATCTGTTGCAAAGCCACGATTTGGTTTTGCGGACACTTCATTGCATAAGGCAAAATGCCGACCTCTTATCGTCCAGCGTAAAAGCATAGCCTGCACACCAGATCAACTAAAATCAGCACTTGCTCAAACGAAACTTATCCTTTGCATCGATTCGATTCATAGATTCCAACCGACTCAAAGCTTACCTTTGGCCAACGCAACACTTGCATCGATTCCCATCGATACCTCATCGGGTCAACGTAACTCTTCGAGTCAACGACTCATCGTAATGCACCGATGCGGAGCGAGGCATTACATAATATACCACTCAAAATCAGGTTCGTCCTCGAACCGAAACCAACACTTAATCCAAGTGCCTCACGTAGATCGCTTCACGATCTCGTACTATTATCGTTGGAATCATACAACTTAGTTTGGATCATACACATATTTTAGGCGTCCCACCAATATATGCATTTCAGCCAAGCTCAGTTGTAGGATATCGGGACAAACTAACACGCTCAACTTAAATCCTCAAGCATTCATCGGTCCGTACTCAACTTAGTCATATCTTAGCACCTATTCCCAAAATACATCTCGTATGCATCATCCCATAACATGCGATCCTCTTCCAACATCTTTGCACATAACTTGATTCAAATCCGTAAATTCGATCTCATAAGTTTCTCGCCGGCCACCTAACACTCGCATTGCATCGAGTCATTGCGCATCCGATCACAACAATTCTCTGCAATGCCTATTCGCCCAATCGTGTTCTATCTCTCGCATAACTCAAGTCTTTCATCCAATCATCCATAACGCTTGGCCTCAATGACATGGACTAAGTCCACATGTCTCCATTTCTTTGCCTACCATCCGTACTAAGTCTCGCACACAACTATTTCAACATGATCCACGTTCTCGAACTACCCGCGCATCGAGTCTGGGGCTACCCCCGCTAGGCAACTTATCCAGACATCATACTCAATCTCTCTCGACACAAGAGGTCCACTTGAGTCTACGATGCTCAAAGGCAACAATCTTTTCGACCCAAGGTCTCTTACGATATGCCCATCTCCTATTCTCGACCAAGCACGAATCCCTTACTCAATTCCGAATCATTCTCGACTAGTTCGTTCCTTAACATAGATCGCGCACCCAAACACACATAGCCTAACCGTTACTCAACCAATCTACGATATAACTCTTAGGGTCGTTCTACTATCCGTCGCTCTCGCACATTGCAAAATTCTTGCAATCGCCTTACCACATTACTACGCTAAGCACGTTCCTCAACATCTATTCGATCCAACATAACTTTTCTGACCATATCGATTCTAGTACTCGCTAACTTTCGATACACGATACTCGCTCGCTTAGACTTATCCTCAACATGCACTACATCATCCTTGATCCTCGATAAAATTTCTTACGTGACTTCTTTAGGGTCATCCTATGGTTTTCCACGTTCACTTGATTTGGCGGTCAAGTCTTATAGGGTCATCTGCCCTGAAACTACGCTCGATAATTGTAGATCATCAACGAGGGACAGTTACATCGAACCATGCTATATCCTATCGCGGAGCCAAATCAATTTCGACATTTCCTATTCGACTTTTATCCAATCCGACGTAATCCTTCAATCCATAATTTATCTACTCATCTGCGCAACTGATGCACCGTTACTACTCGAGTCACTTAGGTACTACCGTTAACAATATCGTACAATCCTAAATTTCACCTTCGCATCAAACCACAAGTCCATATCAAATTTGCCACGCCTCGCAAGTTCGATCATCCCCGCTGGATGAATCACCATACCAGCGCTCACGCGAAATGATCGTTCTAATTTGACGTGACGCATGTGCGAGGCTGGTGTTGCGCTCGCTCAAGACAAGAATGTCAACATAGTGGTGATCCGCGAAGCAATCCAGACACTTTCGATTTCATCCAAGCAATATCCTTCGACTCTCATATTCTCTGAAGCGTTTCTACCGTTATCATCCAAACGGCCATCAACTTAACTTACATCTTATTCATCCAACAACAATGCTCAACATAATTTTCGTTCATTCGATCAGAGTATCCCCGAGTTATTGCATATCGTCTTTGATACGCCTCAATACCATCGTCGATATACATAACTTGAACATCTTCCTTTCTCATAAGCTCAAACCCGTTGCAATCATTGCCATTATCCGAACTCGAATACGAATCAAGTCTCACACTTATCAAGATCCATTCAGTTGTAACTACTTAACATCGTCGCGACACAATTTCAATTTCACATATCCATTCTCATATTCCTAACTCGTACTTCCAATCGTGCTACCGACTCCTCGCGCTAACCTAATTTCGTTTGCACGATTTTTCCGTACCTACTCAATTTGTTCCGAAGAAGTCTCCGTACTAACTCAACATAAGTTCGACCGGGTCGACTATTTCCTCAATGTAACATTTCTTTCGCTATGCTCAGCCTATCTTTCAACTTACACTTAACGAATCCTCGTCCAACGTATCATCCATAGGTACGACTTCGTACATAATCGTTCAACTCAATTCACCGACGCATACTTACATCGACTTCTATCGAATCACTTCCACTCAAGTCTCGGTACTACTTCGTCCATTGAGGACAAACATATCGTAACAACATAATTGTTTCGACGAAATCTATCGCAAGTCACCAAACGGCTTAACATAGCTATCGCTAAGTGGTATTCCATATACCACTCAGGATCGAGCCTATCATTATCGACACACTACTTCGCTATACTTGCTCGCATAATTGGTATTGCATATACCACTCGTAATCGAGTCATTACTCGACATCACATTCCGTATAGGTCCGACATATATTCCTCGATCAACTATTCCGTATGACGATCCTTCCAATCCCAGCTCTAGCGTTCACTCAAGTTTGACACGCATTCACTCTAATCGTATCTTGGCGATCATATCGATCACACCCGCAACATTCGCTTACTCAAAGCCCAACGCGACGTACGGCCAACACAAACGTTCGCCTACTCAAACTCGACTTAGCGATCAAATCGACCCGTTACTATCGCATCTGCGATCTTTCAATCTTGCGTGTTGCAGCTCGTGCAACAACTCATTCTCGATGCTTAAGGTCTTTAATCAATCTCGCTTAACATATCGCTATCCATCCGCATAGCCATACGACACGCATCACACCATATCGACTCGTTGCACCGATGCAACGAACGATTCACGACTTGCTGCACTCCGTGCAACCAACGACACATAACCATTCTCATAGCCACATAACACGCACCGCCTCACATATAGACCCTTTGCATTTCATGCAACCAACAACACATATTTTTTCGTACCCCGTGCGGCCGATAACACATAACGCCTCGCACTTCGTGAGACCGGCAACACATAGCTCCTCGCACTTCGTGCGATCGACCACACATATCGTTGCACTTCATGCAACCAATATTCCATAACCCGTTGCACTTCGTGCAACCAACACTCTCCGATGGCACCCGGAGATAGCGTGATAGTCACGACATACTTGTGGCAGACGTACGCACTTAATATAGACTTATTGTATGGAACATCCAATGTAGCGTCGAGCAGATCCATGAGCCATGCGATTGCGGAAACAACTTAGAGTCAACTGAATTCGATAGCGAAGCAACTGAGGGTCAAAGAGATTCACGCACGGTCCAAAGGATGGAACCGCTCTAATACCAACTTGTCACGCCCCGACCTGGGAAATCGCTCGTCCTCGCTAGATTTAACCCGAATCATCGTCCTCGCTGGGGCGTGATGCCGCACGAGCCTGGAGTTGCGCTCGTGCAAGGCAAGATAACAGGTTCGCATAGAACTATCTCAAATCGATAACATAAGCAACGGAAGGAAACAAAGAGTAACATAAAAATCTCTTTTATTGATAACATATTGAAGATTACAAAGGCTCTGAATTGCCCAACATAAATACCAACTGGCTACAACGCTCATGATCTCTCTAGCTCACAAAGAATTACATTGTTCCATACATTATGCCCCTTTATAGACACCAAGTAGTCTTCGGCCGAACATCTCCATGTCGCAAGTCCGAACGCCTATGCGGAAGCTCCTCTTGAACGCCAAGGACTCCATACCTCGACACGTCCAAGCCAAGCTCCGCCCCGCGCCGATCATAACCTGAGCCTGCATATAAACTAGTGGGGGATTAGTGCTTTCGTCCTCGCTTCGCACTGATCAAGACCCGCTCGCACCCAAACCAAACACTAAATCATTTAGTGGAACATGCATCATTATTGGTGATCTTTCTACTTAGCCTTAGGATCAGTTTCATGGCAATACTTAAACATAGCAGCTCTTATCATAATGTGTCACCACATCCCGTGTTCCTGCAGCAGATACAGTTAGCCATAACATAAACGTAAACATAGTATTCGTGCTCATCTCCGTCCCATATTGCCTAGCCTGCACGGGTTAGAACTTAACATAGAATCATCTCATTCACGCAAGCGACCAATCATAAACGTAAACATATGCATAATGGGTGGCAGGTCCTATGCCTGCACCCAGCTCTCATCTCAGCCCACCGGCCCTAAGTATATGAAGGTCACGGTGTTTCGTACCGTAATGGACTTGGCATCTCTTATGTGTAAGCCTACAATCGCTTCGATATGGGTTGCTAGCCCAGTATCCGAAGGATCCCAAACTTACGGATATCATAGCTTATCACAGCACTGGACGGTCGCAATATGTCCGAATGTTGTGCACCATAAATACCACACATAATTCCCTCCTAGGCCGAACGGTCCCGGCGCCCCGGCGTAACCGTTCGAGGGAAGCCGTACCCATGCACGGGCAATCCGAGTCCATTGACCATGCAATACGTGCCATAGCATACAAGTCATACATTCCAATCCATCTCGCATTCCATAACATAATCCACCATTCATATGGGGAGCTCTGTCGGCGTTATGCCCCAACACATCCATATTGATGCACGACGCCCAACGGCTTAGTCGTCTCGTACTCATAATCACGCGTCCCGTTCATAATGTTATTCACATAGCCTACTTTCGTATTTACTTAGTCTTATCGTAGCATAAGTGCACAAAGGCACGCTCAGCATCATAATCAATGTTCTACGCCTAGAGTTCAATGTTCTCGGAGCCGTGCACCTGATGCACATCTCGATGTTGTCTTTCAATGTTCTACCATCATGCCCTATCGCGACTCGTGCACTTGATGTACGTCGCTTCAATTGTTCGATTGTTCAATGTTCTATCTTAGTGTTCGACACATACTCAAACCTTTCGTCGCCGAGCCACGCTCGCTAACTCGATAACATCTTATGCATACTATAACATATTTTATTAAGACGTGAAGGAATAGGGAGAGAGAGTCAAGAACCCGCCCACCTTAAGTCGATACGCCTTGCCGATTGAAGCGTCTTGCTTCCATAACTCGATCGCATAGCTAACTCCCGGACTTAGCCATTCCTTTGCACTACATATACTCGGTTGATTTGGCCTATCGCGTCCATGCCACAATCCGTTGCAAAGCCACGATTTGGTTTCGCGGACACTTCATTGCATAAGGCAAAATGCCGACCTCTTATCGTCCAGCGTAAAAGCATAGCCTGCACACCAGATCAACTAAAATCAGCACTTGCTCAAATGGGACTTATCCTTTGCATCGATTCGATTCATAGATTCCAACCGACTCAAAGCTTACCTTTGGCCAACGCAACACTTGCATCGATTCTCATCGATACCTCATCGGGTCAACGCAACTCTTCGAGTCAACGACTCATCGTAATGCACCGATGCGGAGCGGGGCATTACACGTGCGACGGTATAATTCATGCTAGATACTTTCATTATGACAATTAGGCCCCGCACTGGGGATTGGGCATGTCGTGGAGACGACTCGCTCTAGATACATTGGGTGGGGAGGACAGTTACTAGACGGAGGGGCTGCTATTGGTAATATTGTTGATAGTGAGGCGGTTCGGACGAACCACTACGAGATGATCTCTGGTTAGGAGAGTTCCATTCATCGAAAGTTGTTCTCATTACATATGCACACTTAGTGGATAGGATACCCTATTTATTTATGCTTTTCATACCATAGTGGCTTGTATATTATGTATCTTATTGCGTCCCTCTGAGGATATAATCTTGTTCAATGTTGGCTAAGTAGGTTGGCAGAGTTCCTCGTTGGATTATTGCTGAGCACCCATTTCATTGCAGGTATTTACTCTTCTGTAGTATATATGTTTCATTTCTATATTTCATATCTGCTTGATTGTGCAGTATTTATAGACTCTTTACCTCTCGAGTACTCGACGAGTATGATTATTGGGCTGCATACTAGTACTCATATTTTCCCATTTCTTATACTTTTGTTATATGGATTGAGATATAGAGTTAATATATGATAGATACACCATTTTAATACAGCTTATACTTATTCGAGTCAGACTAGAGTCTGGTTGAATATGTAGCTGGCCTATGCCACGTGGTTCGGTCCCGCATATTTTGGGACTGGGGCGTGACATGGTTTTTGTGGTGGCCCATGCAGGTTCGAATTAAATCGTTTCGGTTACGTTACTGTACCGAGTGACCCTGCGTTTGGATAATGGTATTAGGATCTCAATCCACAACTGCAATTGGAACTTTAATTGATTTTCACTATCACCCTTGAACCTCATATTTGTATTCGATCATACCCTTCTTGAACTCCTTATCATTGTTTCTCGTCTTTTTCTATTTCAGAGAGACGAACGCTCGTACGTGGTGATCCCTGGCAGAAGCAAATCCTCATCAAGATGAAGAAGGCATATTTAGCAAAATAATTGTAGGAAGATGGTTACCTGAGTAGGGAATATTATGGTAGATGTTTTATAGATGTTCGAGTTAGAATAGAATGAAGGTATAAGACTTGAACCTAGCAGTAGGAACCTAGAACGAAATGGACCCTACCAATATCCTAAGTTAGAAGTGACTTGGAAATATTGGAGAATAAAAAAAAGGTTGTTTCATGATAGCAATTCAAATACTATGGAATAATTTATGGAATGCACAATTAGATGTTAGAGATTAATTAGAAATAAAAAGAGGTTAAGCTCAGGAAGAATTTAGAGAAGAAGATCTGTTGTAGAAGGAGAGGAAATTTGAAAAGAAAAATTGCAATGAAAATATTGGCAACCAATTTCATTAAAATTAGCACTAGGAATCTATATCGAGGTTTGAATCTAAGTTTACGTTTGGAGAACTTAAGAAAAGGTGATAGAAGCCGTATAGATTAATGGGTGGATACTAAATCTAGAGGCTTATGTGAATGCTGGAGGAAACCTATTGGTTGATTAGACCCTAAAATTTGGAGAAGTAGTTATAGAGGGGATAAAATATAGTAGCTGAGTAGGACAAGAATTTAGCTATTGCCTTGGTAGTAAAAAGAAACAGAGTAATGGAGAAGAGTATACACTTATTGAAGTTCAAAATACTAGACTAGGATTGAAGAAATCCTTAGTGAATAAATTAGATTTTGGACACCTTATAAAACCTCGATAGTTGTAAAATAACGAAGGCAATTATTGTTATGGCACAAGGAAATATGTGAATGGGGAACTTTAAGTGGTAAGGCTGCAATGGTTCAAATATTTGAGTGTCATACTTAGAACCTTACTACTTCCTTATAATTGATGATTAAATGCCCAGACTAAAACAGATAGATAGATTGCCAAATTAATTGTTGTTTTGAGTGGTTGATGCTTGGGTAACCAATATGTATAGTTTTGAATTTAGACGGTTGAGTTTAACAATTTTAATTGGACTCGAGGATTTCACTATTAATGACCTGAGTGATAAGCCAACATCTAAGATAGAGTGATTATATTGAAGGATAAGAATGTTCATAGATGTCATAGTTATATGTTAGATATAATAGATTGCCAACATAGGGTGGCAAATTCTATCAAGGCTAACCATGTGTAGTTGGATGAGGAGTATACTAGGGATGAACTAAACTAGAAGAACCACAAGTTCAAGGTAAAGCAATGCAATTGGCGACAAGTAGAGGTCCACAAGGATTATTGACCTTGAGCATATTAAATTAAGGAAATATTGAAAATTTCAATACTTGATGGTTGCCCGAGAGATCTGTACCTTGATGCTAGAGGTACTGGACCATGAATGGGAAAGCTTATAGTGGATAGCAAAAAAAAAAAATATATATATTTTGTTAGGAGTGAAGGTTTGTAGAAATGAGAATGTGGTCGCGTAATCCGATATGAAAAATTAATGACCCAGGAAAATACGCGGGGTTTGAGCATAATAATTTTAGTAGCTGCAAAAGCTATACTACTTTTAAAATTTTGAGGGTTTAGTACGAGTATAATTAATGATGAGAGACTGAGGTTATACATATTCGAGGATTATGATATGGGTCTAGATCACATGTTGACTCATTGATCGTCTCTAGAGACTAAATGGTAAAGAGTTTAAAAATTGGAATGATTGGAAGGAATCTACAAAAATGCACCCACTAGCTATCAAGGAATCAAATTTAGAGAAATACAAAATCCATAATACGAGGATTTAGTGATCCAGAATAGAAGTAAATGAGCGATAAAGGAATTTTCAGAAGAAAAAAAAAGAGATGAGAGAATTCAAAATTTAGTTGCCTTAAATTTTGAGGATCAATCGATGATTGAGGAATGCAGACTTAGAAATACTGACCGTACAAGTGCAGGGTTGGTATTGAAAGGTTGTGTGAAATTTTCAAGGGATAAATATAGGTGCATCCCCATGGAGGTTGCGGTCGATAAAATTGCTGTTGGGAACACGATTTCTGGTTAAGGTCATTATTCTAAATTTTGAGAACCTAGTAACGCATCGAATAGTTAGATAAAGAGGGGACAGAGCTTCAAGATAAGAATCGGCAACTTGATGCTTTGGGTTTAAGTGGTAGTGACTTTAGCGAGGCCACTTTACGATTTATTGTTCAGTTGAATCTAATTTTGAGGAAGAAATTCTATTAATATGGGTAGGATGTGAGCCCCTCTCTGAATTCAATTGTATGTATTATTTATTATACCAACTTTTATTTATTTAATTATCAAGCTAATAAAATTTGTTATTTTCCTTTCCAAGTAAGTATCTTATAAGTAAAATTAGTCTTGGTAGTAGTATTACTATTATTAATGAAGATTACTTGCTTGTTTGAAATCTATATAGGTAGTAATTTATTGTACAGGCCTAAAGCCCATGAGATAATATTATTTGTTGGGTCCATAAACATTTTCTCCCATTTAAGCAAATTTCAAAATTATGAAATTTCTTGGCTAGGGTTTAGCATCATGTTCCATTTTGAAATCATTTCTAGGTTTAGAATCTATCACCAATTCCCCTATATACCCTACTCCTCTCGGTAAATCTTCTTGTGGGTAAGTTTTCACTCTCTCTTTCTTCCTCAGTTCAACTTGCATTATCAGTAGAGAGTAATGGTCGTACTTATATGTTGAGGGCAATATAAATGATGGCAGTAGGTGTTGTTCCTTATTTATCTTAGCTATTGAACCTTATAAAGATTCTTGAGTTCCCAAATGCTTGTTACCCTTGTGGGTTGTTGACTATATGCTAAATAGAGTTTTGTGATAGAATGATGGAACTAGTATTGTGCATGGATGCTGTTAGAGAAGAAGCATATGAGTATGTTTTGATAGAACAGGGAATATCGAACTTGCTAAGTACTGGTATTGTAACTTGGAAGAAAAGAATTAAACAGAAGGAGATAGAGATGAATGTACTTTTATTTGTACTGAATATTTGTTCCTGGTTAGATTTATGTAGGACGAAATTTGTGTATGAGAGGAGGGGGAATGTATCATGGCAAAAGATAGTGGTTATATAGTTGTTAAGAGAGAAAATGACAATGTGTAGGCAGAAATCCACCTTCCAGTATGGAATTTGATAGAAGTACATTAGCCATGGTTGTTCCCATGCAAAGGTATTGTTTTATGTGGCCATATAAATGATGAATATATGAGTGTTTTAGCAGAAGAAATTATGGTATTAAGGTAGGAATATTTGAGCCCGAACATGGATTAAGGAGAGTGCTGAATCTTTCACCAATAAGTAGAAATGATTTGTTTATAGTTGTGAAAAAAAATTTAGAATACAATTCCCCACAATCTCTGCCAATGGTTTTCGGTTTCTTGGTTTGAAGGGTAGTCATGAGTTGTTGAGATTCTCAACCGCAGTGAGAAGGTGTTGAGAGGACAGACGATTCGACTAGTCCCGTTGCATGGAAGCATCATTCACCGAACGAATCGACTTGGGAGTGGAAAGATTCTATTCGGGAGCGTTTTCCTCTTTTGTTCGAAGACTCAGGTACGAGTTTACGTACTGCACTTAGTTTTTCATAACCTTCAATTATCGTGTTCCCATACGTGCCAATAATTCCAATTTCGGGGACGAAATTCTTTTTGTGTGTGTGTGTGTGTGTCTACATATATATATATATACATATATATATATATATATATATATATATATATATATATATATATTAGTTTGGTGCCTAAAAGTATAGGAATGTTTGCATATATAAATTTACTGGAGTTTATACGAGCATATTGGGAATGAAATGTCTAGTTAGAGAATTAGCATTTAATTATTCAAATATTAAATGGGAGGTATATATGTATAATACCCAGGGTGTGAAATATGTAGAGTATACATTTTATATGCAAGTATTAGATTAAATATGTATGTAGGTATTTATGTAAGAACCCATCTAAACCCAATCCCTCCTGATTATACGAATCCCAACTCCTAAATTATTCTTCCCTTTCAAGCTAACTCGAGCCCATTAACCAGTGCCCAATCCGCTGTAATATTTCAGTATCAGTTCGGGGCGGGCGACCACGAGAACCCAACGGTCGAAACACTGTACGTCGTCCCATTCCTCACTCTGCTTTCTCCAGCCCTGCGCCCACTGTGCGCGCGCAGGCACCGCAGCCCATGCGGTACGGCCTGACAGTCGGCCAGCGGTTGGTGAGACTCACCCCAGCTGGCGAGACCAGCAACCCTCTCCTCCCCATATATATATATATCAACACTTCTCCTAACCCTAATCCCCAGAACACTAGCTGCCATTAAAACCACCTTCACCTACCTCTTCCCTATTCCAGCGTACCAGCCAGCCTCGTAGGAGCGCCCCGGCGGTTGCCCACGTTCGTCGACCTCAGACGAGCGCCGCCACCGAGAGCACGTGTCCAGGAGCCTCGCGTGACCGCAGCGACGGCCTCGTCGAAGCTTAGCATAGGCAGCGTGCCTAACGATAGTGAGCCTCCTTCTTCCTCCTTGCCTAATACTATACCAGCTGCTCGTGTTTGATTCTCTTTATATAAAACAACAGCGAACCAACTAATGCATTCGAACATTGGGAGAACTGTAGGGGTAGTGTCCATGTAGCCTTAGGTGAACCGTGAGAACACTAATACACCTTGCAAACCTCAACACCAGTGAACTTAGAGCATCTCCAACCCTACTATGACTTTGGAAAAAAGTTGTTGCCACATAGGAATGACAAAATTTTATTCAAAAGTTCTTCTCCAATGCAATTGTCAAGTCAATTGTGAAGCTTATGTGGCTAAAATTAAAAAAGACATTGTGAAATTGATTGTCCTGTTCTAGACAATGCACTTGACTCACCTAAGACTCACAACACTTAACAAGACAATAGGGTTGGAGATGCTCTTAGTCTCATGCGCGAATGACAATGAGCACGTGGGGTTAGCTCATACCAGTAGGTGGAATCATATAGAATATGTGGGGAAGACCATAGCTTTTTGCTCAAGGAAGAAGAGAACTGGATTATAATACTTGAAATTCACACAAGTTAAATACTAACGACAGTGAGCAACAGCCCACTGATTGAGTGTCGGGGTGCTCAATGGAGAGTGCATGAGTTCGAATCCCTAGTGGGGAAGGTCTGGGGTTCTGAGTTGAATGCGGTTTCCTTTTGTGCTATCGGCTGAGTGTTTCCCTCCTTTTGTGATTCACTTCTTTGCCATTCTTTAACCAAGGCCAAGAGTGCAATAATAATAGGAGCTACCCTATTCTTATAAAAGCGAGCAACAGCCCATTGGTTGGGTGCATGTGTTTGTATCCCTAGTGGGGAAGGTCTGGGGTTCTGAGTTGAATGGGGTTTCCTTTTGTGCCATCGGCTGAGTGTTTCCCTCCTTTTGTGATTCACTTCTTTGCCATTCTTTAACCAAGGCCAAGGGTACAATAATAATAGGAGCTACCCTAATAGAAGCGAGCAACAGCCGATTTGTTGGGTGCATGTGTTTGTATAAAAGAGGTCCAAGGTTCAAGCCTTGTTGTTCGTACGAGTAAGGGGTTTTATTGTTGGCTTTGCTTCTTCTTCTTTGAGCATTTGCTCAGTTGGTAGTGTCAGGTGGATGGTGAGTGGAAGATCCTAGGTTCAAGGTTAGGAAAGTTGTAAAGAATTAATATTTCTTTTTCCTTGGTTGAACTATTAAGTTCTTTTTAGTAACCCTAATGTCACCTTGATATCAAACCCTCAATATTTCTTTTGCTAAGCAAACCTTAATACCTATTTCTAAATAAACTCTAGTACGCTTACCATCAATTTTAATATAATTGTGCCCTCAACAATAAATGTAAATTTTGTGTGACTATCGACCCTAATAACTAGTTCACCTTAATAACTAGGGAGTAGTCATAGCATCTTTTCTTCTTATTAATTATGTGTATGGTTATAAGAGTCCTAGTAGCAGTAATTAATCTCTAAATTATTTTATAGGCTCCTTGACTTTTTTGGACTCGATTCCTGTGCTAGACTTTCACACTCAGCTTCCGGTTACAGGCAAGTATACCTTGCCACTATGTTATTACTATTTATTATATTTCATGTCTTGCTGCTTTATTCCTATTTTACAATTGCGCGTCCGAGTATAACTCTGGGTGCAGCCAACGAGATACGTTGGTCGTTACTTGCTAGCCTAGTTCATTAGGGACTACCTACTACAAAGCGGATACACTAGTATTCCGCTGGACCCTGACACATGTTTGGACACGGAGATGTGATACAGAGTTGTGATACAGAGATATATGACATGTACCATCGCATTCGATTGATCATCAGTGCGGCCAAGACGTGCGACGGTATAGTTCATGCTAGATATTTTCATTATGACATATTAGGCCCCGCACTGGACATTGTGCGTGTCGTGGAGACGACTCGCTCTAGATGCATTGGGTGGGGAGGACAGTTACTAGACGGAGGGGCTGCTATTGGTAATGTTGTTGATAGTGAGGCAGTTCGAACGAACCCCACTACGAGATGATCTCTTGTTAGGAGAGCTCCGTTGATCGAAAGTTGTTCTCATTGCATATGCACACTTAGTGGATATGATACCCTATTTCTTTATGCTTTACATACCATAGTGGCTTGTATATTATGTATTTTGTTGCATCCCTCTGAGGACCTAGTTTCGTTCCATGTTGGTGGAGTAGGTTGGCAGAGTTTCTTGTTGGATTATTGCTGAGCACCCATTTCATTGCAGGTATTTACTCTTCTGTAGTATATATGTTTCATTTCTATATTTCATATCTGCTTGATTGTGCAGTATTTATAGACTCTTTACCTCTCGAGTCTACTCGGCGAGTATGATTATTGGGTTGCAGACTAGTACTCATATTTTCCCATTTCTTATGCTTTTGTTATAGGGATTGAGATATAGAATTGATATATGACAGATACACCATTTTAATACAGCTGATACGTATTCGAGTCGAACTAGAGTCTGGTTGAATACGTAGATGCCTATGCCACGTGGCTCGGTCTCAAATATTTTGGGACTGGGGCGTGACAATATGAACCCACAGGACACTCTTTGATGAGCCGACATCCTCCCCGATGCGTGCAATATGTGATTTTTGCGTTTGGAATCGGACCCCGTCGTGATGCATGAAAATTTGAAGTCAGAATTGTATTTCACAGCAGCAACTTTGGATGCATTTTCTGGGCGATCCAACCGCTGGATCTATGAACCATTTCTTCTATCTCAATCTCAGTATATATCTCTTCACTCCCCTCAAGTTTCAACCGTTAATTTGATGGTTTGACAGAACAAAACCAGTCTTGGAGGTTTAAATTACGTTTATTTTTGACAATTTTGTGGAGCCAACTTCGTGGATTTGTTTCTATCTCGTCGTACCTTCGTTCGATGCACCAACTCTGTTGCACATCAGGTATAACCAACTTTTTGAGATAAAATTTTTATTCCATTATTTGTCGTTTGGTTGGTTGAATTCGACGCCAAATTGGTCATTCAAATTCGTAATTTCCAACATATAAGATCCTATTTTAGACCCGGGACTTCGGATTCCAATTCTGATACCACCATTGGACTCGTAGCGTCGTCCTGGCCAAAATCAATATATAATTTGTCAAATTTGGACAACCTTTGTTCCTGCACATTTTTTGATACAAAGCGATTCCAACGACAAAAATTGTTTTGATCCAAAATTACCGTTTTGTTCCTATGTCCAGAATTGAACTTATGGGTAGCCTATCTTAGCTATTTCTTTTATTCCAGAAATGATGGTGATGTCTATTTCAGCAACCAGAGATATTTGTGGAAGCCTCACCTTTGTTGCTTTCGTTGGCTTGAAGAGTTCGCTTGCGAAACATCATCTAATAATCACACAACCCCCAGGCAAGTATACCTTGCCAAGTTAAGTATATATTTTTATTTTATTTTTGTTTTATTTTTATTTGTTGTTTATTTATTTCATAGTTCTAGATATTATAGACACATGATTAGTTTATACTTAGCATCCGAATTATATTCGGTACCGATGTCAGTATGTAGATATCAGGTATCAACACTAGACATGGCGTTACATTGTATTCGTGCATCGTTGACACGATAGACCATAGGACACTGACACGATCTTGATATGGTGTCTTATGTGAGATATTTATGGTTACAAACTCTATGATGGGATCCAGGATTGATACTTGTGTTTAATTTTCTTTTATGACTTGACATAGCTCGACTGGATAGATCTAGACCATGGGGTGGGGATAACATGTAACACCCAGTTTTTGAAATGAGGGTAATTTTGAAATTTTGTATTTAATTTATTTAATTATTGTATTTAAAATTTTAATATAATTTTTGGTGATTTTTAATAATTTTTAAAAACTATTTAAATCATGACTTGTGATTTTAGGTGTCTTGCTAGTGAGACGTAGTGACTGTCTGCCCTAGAGCCTAACCATGTGGGTAGAGATTTTGTTTAGTATATTTAGCTTGAGGGTAATTTGGTTATCTAGAATTTATTTGAATTTATTATAATTATTTGGAAATTTATGTGTATTATATTAAATGGTGTGGTTTAATATTATTTAATTAATTGCCATGTGATTGTTTCAGCCCTAACCTAGAATTGACCTAACCTAGGTTAATCCTAGTTAGTCATGGTTAGACTAAGTTAGAAATTGAGTTGGTCATGGTTAGTCATGACTAGTTAGAATGACTAGGTTGCAACTTGATTAAGGGGGACCTTGATTTTGACCCTTGAATATGCTAGATGGGATGAGAGCCATAGATTGGGCACTAAACCCTAGGATGACCAGCCATGTAGTGGTTTTCCCCCTATATAAGCCTTCATGTTGAACTCTTGCCTTTTTTTTATCATTCTTGCAAGTCTTGAAGAGAAAGAGGTATAGCCATCTTCCCCAATCCATAACTTTCTCATTTTAACTCCTTTTTGGCTCAAACCACTTGCATTGGATTCTAATTGTCTTCCTCTTGCTGTTCATGGAGAGTTTTCCTAGGCTTGAGGCAATTTGGAGAGTTTGGCTAACAAGAAGAAATCCCCTATTTTGGAGCTTTCCATTGGAATTTCAACATATAGGTAACTTCCTATTCCTTCCATAGAAATTTGTTTTCTTTGCATAATTAGGAAGCCCTAGGTTCCCTCTCTCTGTTGGTATAGGCATTGTTAGGGTTCGTGTCCAATACGTGTCCGTATCGGACACGTATCATGAATAGTGTGCATGTGTTTGATGAAATGTCTGAGAGGAATTTATTTCTGATTTTTGGGAAGCCAATTGCATGGATTGACAGATCTATATGTGTACATCATGTTTCGTAAGGACTGAGCACAAACTCGAGTCGTGTCCGTGTCCAAAACGGACACGAACACGCCCGCAGCAGCCTTCGGGCAGTGCCCTGCTACTCGGGGGCTATAACTTCCTGTACACGACACTTCTGGACACGAATTTTGGTGTGGACACTGCTTAGGTGACTGACACGAGGCTCACAATTTTTTGTGGGGTTTTGTTCAGTGGTTTGAGAGCAATCACGCGCGCACCGATTCTCCACTGTGTGCACGCGTGCGACAGTGCTTCACTGATACGCACCTGTGATTCGGACACGACACATCCCCGACCCGATTCAGGGTGCCTATCCTTTAGCCATAGACCCACTCTATCACGGGACACGTACACGACCCTTCTCGTGTTGTGTGTCGAGTCCTATTGGACTCGACATGGCTGCACGAGGCGGCCCAATGCACAGTTTTGACACTAGCTAAATTACATGCTTGGACACGTCGTGTCCACTTGTGTGGACACGAGAGCACTCCCCTAGGACACGTACACATGTGTACTTCATGTGGCACATTTGATTTGCATTTAATTAGATTTTTCTACATGATTCTTGGGTTCGAAAGGGTTTTTCTGATACATTGGTTTAATGTTTATTTCTGAAATTTGATTTCTAATTCCAAACTGATTTTCTTCATGACAATTGATATTAATTCATATCTAGGAGTTTTAGTTAATGCAATGATTGGTTTATGAGTGATGTTTGAGAATTTAGTTTTCGAAATGGGTTGGTGTGAGGAAAAACAGGGAATTGGCTTTTGAAATTGTTGGATATAATGTGTTAACTGTAGTGTTCATGCCTACATTATGTTCTTCTTTTTCTTTCAAATATTTTATATGTGTGTTGATGTGGGGGAGGCTTTAATCAAGCTTTGATAAGGTTTTGGGTTCTATTGACTGGGAATATCATGGTATCAGCCACTGTTCTTCTTTTTTTTCTATTTCAGTTTTTGGTACTGATTCTTCAGTCTTAACTCAGGCTGTCACTGAGTTGGTCTCAGTTAGAAGACTGAGATTAGCATGTTAGTTAGGTTTTCCCTCAATGATTGGTTCAATTTAAACTAACTAGGCTGTATAATATGAATGGGATTTGGCATATGTATGAGTTGAGCTTGGTGTTTGAATGTTGTGTTTTAAAACTGAGATTTGATTTTTGACTGTAAACTGAATGTTTTTAAAACTGAAGTTTGATTACACCCACCTTCTATTATATTTTTCCCTGTCATTGGTTTAACCTGAGAATGGATGGGGACTGGATGTTCACACTGTTTTAAGTTTCCCTCAAAAATCTGAGACTGAGCCCATCACATTTGACACCCACATCCATCTAAATCTGGACTGTATACACACCCCCTTCCCTGTCAAAACCTGAGAATCAAATTCTAAAACTGAGAACTGAACTCTTCCCTTTTAACTGAAATATAGGAAGGGGCTGTGGACAGAATTCCTTTTCTTTGTTATTATGTGTTGTTCCCTTTATGAAGAGAAACCTGGGTTTTAGCTCAGTCTCTAGGGACTTTGTTTTGGGATTCATTCCCAGTTTTGATAACTTGAGTACTCTTCATGGTATTGTCTGCCCTCCAAATCTGGAAATGATATTAAGGGCTAAAAACTGCGATTTGGGTTGGGGTTGTTATGTTAAATCTGAATGGCATGTACACACTGTCCTATCCTCTCACTGTTTTGTATTTTCCTGAACACACAAGGCCCACACACACACACAGGTGATATATCCCTCAGTCACACACATGTCTATGCCTCACTTCACTCACTGTTTTGTATAATTCCCTAACACACACACACACACACACACCTGTTACACTCATGTCTCTTGACACACTCACTCTCACCCCATCACAACACTCTTCACCTACACACTTGAACACTCTATAGCTCACCCTCTCTATGACCCTTCCTTGCCCTATCCCTATATGTATATATATATATATATATATATATATATATATATATATATATATATATATATATATATATATATATATATATATATATATATATATATATATATAAATTGACAGATGCTAGCATGTACATGCAATTATGAATGATATGCAATGGGATGATGAAATGCAGGGTTATATGAATATATGTAATGTAGGATTACAAGTTGGTAATGTATAATGTACCTATTTGATTTTAACCCATGTCTATACATATATGTGTAGGCAAGCATGAGATTATGAAATATAGGCTATGTATATATATATGCAAGTTATAAATGCAATGTTGGATAATATGAGAATGTAATGTCAACATGTATAAATGTAATATGTGTGAAATGTACATGTGTATGAGATAGGCTATAAATATGGGGTATTTAGTGATGTGTTATTATATTAGGGATAGTGTGTAGATAGCCATTGGTCATGTGTGTATAGGTGGGCTTGACAAGGTATTGCTTAGATTAGCCTAGTGAACCTAGAATAGCTTGGTTAAACCTAGATTAGACTATTTGACTAGGTTTGACTTTAGGTTGACCAAAGTTGACCTAGACAGCATGCAGATGCATTGAACATTCATATATCACCTCTGTATACATCTTGACTTGTGTTGCTCTAACTAGGAGCCAGGTACCTCATCTCGGACAGTACATTTTCACAGCTATTCAGATACCAGGCGAGTACATTCTCTGAACATTTCATAACTTGCTTAGAATTATATTCCTGCTCTAGTTTACCTTATTTGATGCTGTCACGACATTATCACGGATTGATACTATATGGATCCTTGCTTGAGATGTTATCCCCCTCGGGAGCATCGGATACATTGTGCCATGTGTTTCATGTACATCGTGTAGTCCTCGCTCTCCTGTTATCCATGTTTATCATGTGCTTCATGCTCGTTCGTGCTTGCTTGTGTACTCTCATGTGCTATCATGATCGGTCGTGTTTCCCATGAATCTCATGTATAACCTATACTTCATGTGCACCCTTCGTGGGCCTTCGTGTGGAATTCATGTGCACTCAGTTCTCTGAGCCTCGTGAATACTTCATGTATACCCATCTATGGGCTTCATGTGAAAATCATGTGCGTAACATAACCTGTCTGGATCCTTGTGTATTGATTGGGGGCTTGGGGGAGTATAAATAGTCATGTGAACAATTCCAAAGTAGAATAGCCATGTACACCTCTTTAGTATAGCCATGTGCAAATCAAGCCGTTCACATGTCGACTTTGTACTCTAAATCACTAGTCACTGGTAGCTCTTTACTTATAGTAGATATTTCTATTACAGTTCTCTTCCTGTTTACATCATGTATCTTCTTTCAGTTTCATGTATCGTACTCTCTTGCATGTTTATATTTTTCTAACCTGTTATGATCTGCGTGAGATGTATTGTGCTCGCTCCCGTCTTGACTGGACCCATTGAAAATTTTACAGATGATGATGAGGAACCCTGTACCCCATACTTTGGAGCTTGCCTAGATGACACTCGCGACCTGGACCCCTGGGGAGGTTCAGGCAGCTACTGAGGATGGCACCTTGCTTAGTATAGATAGCTTAGTCTATTCTATTTTCATGTATAGCTGTTGTCTTTATTTCCTGAGTTGTATATTCTTAGAGATATTAGACTAGTAGAGGTTGAGAATGTTATTCTTCTGTTGTGCCTCAGTTGAGGAGTTTCTTATCTATTCCTATCGTGCTACATTCTACCTTAGTTTGTGATTGAGTGGTACCTCTGTGTTGGACTCCTTTTGGAGAGTATTTCATGTTAGTTAGTTATAGTTCATGACCTAGAACAGTGTTCTACCGCCGACACTGCGGCGTAGGCTGGGCGCTGTTACGTACTCGTACCATCATGGTGGGTGCGGGTCGTGACACGTTTTTAGTGGTGGCCCATGCAGGTCGAGTTTGTGTAGTGGTATTCGAACTAGAGTACCCCTACAGCCTGGAGTTATTTTTGAGGTACTCAATCACATTAGGAAAAACTCTTAACTGGATTCCTGCCATCTAAATTCCTGTTGAAAATTTACTTCCTTGAATAACTGTCCTCCCTTGAACTATCGTTTCTATCTCAGTATTGATTCCTTGTTTGATCTGTCTCCAGGATGGTGATTGAGACACGATCGCATCGCTCTGGCTCAGCAGACGCTGGTGAGAGGCCTACCACCCCTCACCCGATTGTGGATGCTGGGACCATAGTACCCCCTATTTCTGCTTACATAGGAGTTTTTGCAGCTTTTGGAAGCACACCTCCACCTGTCCGGAGGTCTTCTCCTGTCATCCCAGATCTGTACCAGCAGTTACCTTCAGGGACAGTAGATGCGGCTCAGATGGTTGCCCTTTTTCAGCAGTTCTTGGAGTCTCAGCGACAGATACAGCAAAGCCAGTCTGCTGATATCCGACAGAGCATGCAGAATACTCATCAGTTAGTCAGAACGACAGTAGAGCTAGTGGCTGCTCAGCCACAGGGAGGCCAGATGCAGCCGTATCAGCCGAGGACTCCAGACATCCATTCCTTCAAGAAGATGTGACCCCGAGATTTCAAGGGTACGGAGGGCATCATATACGCTGACGATTGGATAGAGCACATTGAGGAGATATTCAGATTAGCACAGATACCAGCAGGATTGCAGATCGAGGCAGCCGCCAGTCAGATGCAGGACTTGGCCCGTATCTGGTACCAGACGGACCCGAGGGTTGGTACAGCCGGTCAGACTTGGGCAACATTCAAGAAACTATTCAAGGAGAAATTCTTTCCTGATACAGCTCTCCGTGCTCTGGAGGCACAGTTCGAGAGTTTGGTTCAGGGGAACCAGACCGTTGAGGAGTATGCTGGAGAGTTCAGCCGTCTGAGCAGATTCATCGAGGATCTTACCAAGGTCGGGAAGGCGAGGAAGTTCCGCAGGGGTTTGATCAGGGAAATCAAGTCATATACCAAGAGCGACCGCGACGCCACTTTCGAGCAGATTCTAGTAGGAGCCATGACGGCGGAGGACGATCTTGGACTGAAGGAGAAGAGGAGGCTAGATACTCAGGGAGCCAGTGGTAGTGCGGGCCCAGCCAAGAGGCCCCACCTACAGATTCAGCAGCAGGTGCCCCAATTGCAGAGTCAGCAGCCGTATCCGTAGCAGATGCTACCTCTGCAGTTTCAGCAGCAGTTCCAGCAGCAGTATCAGCAGCCGAGGGTCTACCTTCAGCAGCAGTAGTTTCAGGACCGTGTACCCTTTCAGCAGACGCAGCAGCCACAGATTCAGCAGCAGGCCCCGGAACAGCAGCTAGTTATTATTTGTCCCTTCTGTAAGAAACCAGGGCATGGTTGGGGCGAATGCCGGAAGAGGTTGGGCAGATGTTTGCTTTACGGAGGATCCGATCATCGTCTGAGAGAGTGTCCCGAGTCATCAGGACAGACAGTTCAGGAAGCGGGAGCTAGGGCTCCGGTAGACCAGCAGACGGGATTACCTTTACCGACTCAGCAGCAGAGGTATATGCAGCATCAGCAGCAGGCCAGAGGAGGCCAGCGAGGACGAGCTTTTGCCAGGACAGTCGAGGATGTTCAGGCCAGTAGAGATCTAGTTGCAGGTTCCGTTCTTTTGACTCAAATTCTGCAATTGCCTCTTATAACTGCCTTGAAATTTCGATTCCTTCTGTTCCTTGTTGATTTATCAATTTTGTCCTGTTGTTCTCGTGTTATGTTTGATTTTCTTTTGAGATGAATCATATGGGCTAGGTCACCCAGTTATGGAATCTAGAATCTTCGATAGTCATTCTAGCTGGCATAGTGAAGACATATAGTCAGATTTAGGACGTATTTCTCGGGTGTGGGAATTTAAGGTTTTTGCTGCCAAGCATGCGGCAATGCAAAAATTTTAAATACCATGATTCTAGAGGTATGTGCCTTAGTCGAGGACTCTGTGATTATCGTAGCCTTGCTCACTAGCATGACGAAGATTCTGAGTATCATGATTTTGGACAGACGCATATGATTATCTGACGGTATGTTTGAGACTTTGATTGTGGGGTGTTTGACCTAGAGGGACTACTACCATTTTAATTTTGAGGACGAAATTTTTCTAAGGTGGGTAGGATTGTAACACCCAGTTTTTGAAATGAGGGTAATTTTGAAATTTTGTATTTAATTTATTTAATTATGGTATTTAAAATTTTAATATAATTTTTGGTGATTTTTAATAATTTTTAAAAACTATTTAAATCATGACTTGTGATTTTAGGTGTCTTGCTAGTGAGACGTAGTGACTGTCTGCCCTAGAGCCTAACCATGTGGGTAGAGATTTTGTTTAGTACATTTAGCTTGAGGGTAATTTGGTTATCTAGAATTTATTTGAATATATTATAATTATTTGGAAATTTATGTGTATTATATTAAATGGTGTGGTTTAATATTATTTAATTAATTGCCATGTGATTGTTTTAGCCCTAACCTAGAATTGACCTAACCTAGGTTAATCCTAGTTAGTCATGGTTAGACTAAGTTAGAAATTGAGTTGGTCATGGTTAGTCATGACTAGTTAGAATGACTAGGTTGCAACTTGATTAAGGGGGACCTTGATTTTGACCCTTGAATATGCTAGATGGGATGAGAGCCATAGATTGGGCACTAAACCCTAGGATGACCAGCCATGTAGTGGTTTTCCCCCTATATAAGCCTTCATGTTGAACTCTTGCCTTTTTTTTATCATTCTTGCAAGTCTTGAAGAGAAAGAGGTATAGCCATCTTCCCCAATCCATAACTTTCCCATTTTAACTCCTTTTTGGCTCAAACCACTTGCATTGGATTCTAATTGTCTTCCTCTTGCTGTTCATGGAGAGTTTTCTCAGGCTTGAGGCAATTTGGAGAGTTTGGCTAACAAGGAGAAACCTCCCATTTTGGAGCTTTCCATTGGAATTTCAACATATAGGTAACTTCCTATTCCTTCCATAGAAATTCGTTTTCTTTGCATAATTAGGAAGCCCTAGGTTCCCTCTCTCTGTTGGTATAGGCATTGTTAGGGTTCGTGTCCAATACGTGTCCGTATCGGACACGTATCATGAATAGTGTGCATGTGTTTGATGAAATGTCTGAGAGGAATTTATTTCTGATTTTTGGGAAACCAATTGCATGGATTGACAGATCTATATGTGTACATCATGTTTTGTAAGGACTGAGCACAAACTCGAGTCGTGTCCGTGTCCAAAACGGACACGAACACGCCCGCAGCAGCCTTCGGGCAGTGTCCTGCTACTCGGGGGCTATAACTCCCTGTACACGACACTTCTGGACACGAATTTTGGTGTGGACACTGCTTAGGTGACTGACACGAGGCTCACAATTTTTCGTGGGGTTTTGTTCAGTGGTTTGAGAGCAATCACGCGCGCACCGATTCTCCACTGTGTGCACGCGCGCGACAGTGCTTCACTGATACGCACCTGTAATTCGGACACGACACATCCCCGACCCGATTCAGGGTGCCTATCCTTTATCCATAGACCCATTCTATCACGGGACACGTACACGACCCTTCTCGTGTTGTGTGTCGAGTCCTATTGGACTCGACATGGCTGCACGAGGCGGCCCAATGCACAGTTTTGACACTAGCTAAATTACATGCTTGGACACCTCGTGTCCACTTGTGTGGACACGAGAGCACTCCCCTAGGACACGTACACATGTGTACTTCATGTGGCACATTTGATTTGCATTTAATTAGATTTTTCTACATGATTCTTGGGTTCGTAAGGGTTTTTCTGATACATTGGTTTAATGTTTATTTCTGAAATTTGATTTCTAATTCCAAACTGATTTTCTTCATGACAATTAATATTAATTCATATCTAGGAGTTTTAGTTAATGCAATGATTGGTTTATGAGTGATGTTTGAGAATTTAGTTTTCGAAATGGGTTGGTGTGAGGAAAAACAGGGAATTGGCTTTTGAAATTGTTGGATATAATGTGTTAACTGTAGTGTTCATGCCTACATTTCTTCTTTTTCTTTCAAATATTTTATATGTGTGTTGATGTGGGGGAGGCTTTAATCAAGCTTTGATAAGGTTTTGGGTTCTATTGACTGGGAATATCATGGTATCAGCCACTGTTCTTCTTTTTTTTCTATTTCAGTTTTTGGTACTGATTCTTCAGTCTTAACTCAGGCTGTCACTGAGTTGGTCTCAGTTAGAAGACTGAGATTAGCATGTTAGTTAGGTTTTTCCTCAATGATTGGTTCAATTTAAACTAACTAGGCTGTATAATATGAATGGGATTTGGCATATGTATGAGTTGAGCTTGGTGTTTGAATGTTGTGTTTTAAAACTGAGATTTGATTTTTGACTGTAAACTGAATGTTTTTAAAACTGAAATTTGATTACACCCACCTTCTATTATGTTTTTCCCTGTCATTGGTTTAACCTGAGAATGGATGGGGACTGGATGTTCACACTGTTTTAAGTTTCCCTCAAAAATCTGAGACTGAGCCCATCACATTTGACACCCACATCCATCTAAATCTGGACTGTATACACACCCCCTTCCCTGTCAAAACCTGAGAATCAAATTCTAAAACTGAGAACTGAACTCTTCCCTTTTAACTGAGATAGAGGAAGGGGCTGTGAACTGAATTCTTTTTCTTTGTTATTATGTGTTGTTCCCTTTATGAAGAGAAACATGGGTTTTAGCTCAGTCTCTAGGGACTTTGTTTTGGGATTCATTCCCAGTTTTGATAACTTGAGTACTCTTCATGGTATTGTCTGCCCTTCAAATATGGAAATGATATTAAGGTCTAAAAACTGTGATTTGGGTTGGGGTTGTTATGTTAAATCTGAATGGCATGTACACACTGTCCTATCCTCTCACTGTTTTGTATTTTCCTGAACACACAAGGCCCACACACACACACAGGTGATATATCCCTCAGTCACACACATGTCTATGCCTCACTTCACTCACTGTTTTGTATAATTCCCTAACACACACACACCTGTTACACTCATGTCTCTTGACACACTCACTCTCACCCTATCAGAACACTCTTCACCTACACACTTGAACACTCTATAGCTCACCCTCTCTATGACCCTTCCTTGCCCTATCCCTCTCTCTCTCTCTCTCTCTCTCTCTATATATATATATATATATATATATATATATATATATATATATATATATATATATATATATATATATATATTTATATATATATATATATATATATAAGTTGACAGATGCTAGCATGTACATGCAATTATGAATGCTATGTAATGTAATGAATGATATGCAATGGGATGATGAAATGCAGGGTTATATGAATATATGTAATGTAGGATTACAAGTTGGTAATGTATAATGTACCTATTTGATTTTAACCCATGTCTATACATATATGTGTAGGCAAGCATGAGATTATGAAATATAGGCCATGTATATATATATGCAAGTTATAAATGCAATGTTGGATAATATGAGAATGTAATGTCAACATGTATAAATGTAATATGTGTGAAATGTATATGTGTATGAGATAGGCTATAAATATGGGGTATTTAGTGATGTGTTATTATATTAGGGATAGTGTGTAGATAGCCATTGGTCATGTGTGTATAGGTGGGCTTGACAAGGTATTGCTTAGATTAGCCTAGTGAACCTAGAATAGCTTGGTTAAACCTAGATTAGACTATTTGACTAGGTTTGACTTTAGGTTGACCAAAGTTGACCTTGGTCTAGATTGACCTAGACAGCATGCAGATGCATTGAACATTCATATATCACCTCTGTATACATCTTGACTTGTGTTGCTCTAACTAGGAGCCAGGTACCTCATCTCGGACAGTACATTTTCACAGCTATTCAGATACCAGGCGAGTACATTCTCTGATCATTTCATAACTTGCTTAGAATTATATCCCTGCTCTAGTTTACTTTATTTGATGCTGTCACGACATTATCACGGATTGATACTATATGAATCCTTGCTTGAGATGTTATCCCCCTCGGGAGCATCGGATACATTGTGCCATGTGTTTCATGTACATCGTGTATTCCTCGCTCTCCTGTTATCCATGTTTATCATGTGCTTCATGCTCGTTCGTGCTTGCTTGTGTACTCTCATGTGCTATCATGATTGGTCGTGTTTCCCATGAATCTCATGTATAACCTATACTTCATGTGCACCCTTCGTGGGCCTTCATGTGGAATTCATGTGCACTCAGTTCTCTGAGCCTCGTGAATACTTCATGTATACCCATCTATGGGCTTCATGTGAAAATCATGTGCGTAACATAACCTGTCTGGATCCTTGTGTATTGATTGGGGGCTTGGGGGAGTATAAATAGTCATGTGAACAATTCCAAAGTAGAATAGCCATGTACACCTCTTTAGTATAGCCATGTGCAAATCAAGCCGTTCACATGTCGACTTTGTACTCTAAATCACTAGTCACTGGTAGCTCTTTACTTATAGTAGATATTTCTATTACAGTTCTTTTCCTGTTTACATCATGTATCTTCTTTCAGTTTCATGTATCGTACTCTCTTGCATGTTTATATTTTTCTAACCTGTTATGATCTGCGTGAGATGTATTGTGCTCGCTCCCGTCCTGACTGGACCCGTTGAAAATTTTATAGATGATGATGAGGAACCCTGCACCCCTTACTTTGGAGCTTGCCTAGATGACACTCGCGACCTGGACCCCTGGGGAGGTTCAGGCAGCTACTGAGGATGGCACCTTGCTTAGTATAGATAGCTTAGTCTATTCTATTTTCATGTATAGCTGTTGTCTTTATTTCCTGAGTTGTATATTCTTAGAGATATTGGACTAGTAGAGGTTGAGAATGTTATTCTTCTGTTGTGCCTCAGTTGAGGAGTTTCTTCTCTATTCCTATCGTGCTACATTCTACCTTAGTTTGTGATTGAGTGGTACCTCTGTGTTGGACTCCTTTTGGAGAGTATTTCATGTTAGTTAGTTATAGTTTATGACCTAGAACAGCGTTCTACCGCCGACACTGCGGCATAGGCTGGGCGCTGTTACGTACTCGTACCATCACGGTGGGTGCGGGTCGTGACATAACATTACTGTAATATCAGGCTACCTTGACACATTTGATCTCGTCTCTATAGCCGAGACTTGGTTATTTCCTTACTTGTTTGCCTTTATCTCTGTAGCAGAGCATTAGTGTTATTGAGACGTTTGCGCAGGGTACACGATACGGTGCCTTGGGTAATAGCCTTGATGAGGAGCTTGTGAGCCTCAGTGGCTGAAGCCTGATATATGGGAAGTGTTCTCACATGAATTTTACATAGATAGTTATTGTAGTTACCCTTCATTACTTGTACTTTATTTACTGTTATTTTGGCATACTATTTTGTACCTTGCTACGTTCCTTTGAGGACTTGGTGATCTCTCCGGGTAGTCGATTATGCAGAGATGGTTTGCTGATCATGGTGGTGTTGCTATTTCTGATTCATGTATTTATCGTATTATCCTATTTATATCCATTACTTGCATTCTGCTTATTAGCCTAGTTTTATAGACCTATATTGTTCTTTGGGTCTATTTAAACATATATGTTAATGGGCTGCAGACCATGGCACATATTGTTTGTTCTTAGTATTTATTCATCATATGGACTGAGATATATGTTAGTTAATTTGATAGATAGATTTAGAAAACCAAGACATCTTATAAGTATTCGAGCTGGACTGTAGTCCACTTGATATCTAGCTGTCATGTTATGTACTGCTAGTCCTATGTATTTTGGGATTAGGGTATTACATGTTTTTGTTATTGCCCATGCAGGTCAAAGCATGTCATTTCGGTTACGTTACTGTACCGAGCGAGCCTGAGATAGGATAATGTATTAGGATCTCAATCCACAATTATTTTGAAAATTCTTTTGATTTTATCTGTCGCCTTTAGAAGTCATAGTTAATGTCGATCAACTCCCTTGACCTCCTTAGTTTGAACCTTCCCTATTTTGAAAGGACGAATACTCGTGCTTGATGAACTATTTGGATTATATTCTACTGCTTGATAGAATGCAGTTGATAGAGTATTTTAAAAAGGAAATTATTATTTAAGGAAGGAAGGATTTGGATGATGCCTTTATTAGATTGACCGAGTAGCTCGGATTGGTAGTATATGATTCTTATAGACGACTTAACCCTAATAAGATGTTCTAGTATTGGTGGACTATAACCACTCCATTATTCAACTATGGTGGATAGAGACAGATTAGAGTACCTATGTTAGATATTGATGGGTTGGAGGAATAACAAAGTTTAATTTGGTTTAGTAAGGAAGGTATGATATATTTTCCAATCATAATGATTAAAGTGATTGGAAGAATATTAGTAGAATTTTAAAGTTAGATACGGATCCCTAATTAGAGTGTGATCATCCATACGGAAGACTATAGTTGGAAGGACTCAATAATCTCGTTGTGAATAGAATGATTCGATAAGGCACTATACTTAAGATAGATAGGAATCCTTATAGAAATTGTATGGTTGCACTAAGGTTTAGGAAATCCTTCCTTAAATGACATAAAAATCATGATCGTACGCATATGTTATAAGTACCGTGATAGTAGCCTAAATGATACGTCAGAAAGATATGTGATTATAGGATGTACCCTAGTACCAATTTTAGTGACATTGGGGGTAGAGTGAACAGGTCTGTGTTCGACTAGATAGATACCTATATAAGGTGAGAGTAACCTTGAAATGACCAATTAACAACCAGGATTAGAAGATTTACCAAACGGTAGATAGGTTGTAAAGTACTATATATAAGCACCGCCTAGCATTAACTTCTACATTTTCTAAGCAGATAGGCGTAGAAGGGTTAGACGTACTTGTAAGTATTGTATAGATTCCCATAGCTTGTGAGGGTCAGATTGTTAATCGTACTGATAAGAAAATTGATATATAATTTATGAGATTATGGTATAGATTCTATGGATTGATTAGAGATTGATTGTGAGGTTCCTATTGTTTGCCATTAAATATCAAGCACAACAAATTACAGATGAATTGAACTTGACTGCAAACTCGCTTGTACAAGAGAAAGCCTAGAAAGAAATCCTAGGAAACAATCTAAGTATAATTATTTAGTTTTGATTCTGGGGGTGACGATAGAGGCTCGGAAAAGTATAGCAACTCTGCCTTACTCCTTGGAGTATCTAACGCGCTCCTTGCTCTTGAAGAAAATGCCCTTCGTAGGTTACCGACCTTGGATTGCCAACCATTTGCCTGGTTGTAATACCCTGCTATTTATAGTATTTTTTGCAGTAGCAGATTTTTGGGCCGCATAATGGGCCACGTGGCCACGTGTCTCTCACAGCGCACAAAGACTCGATCTCGGGCTGCCAGCTGGTAGGGGTTGTTAAGATTTTGTTGTAGCGAATCTGGGTGGTTAAGACTTGGTCAGCCTGCCACGTGTCTCATCGCAAGATAGGATCAGTCTGCTTGAGTCATTTTGAGCCGCATAGGCCCTTCAGAGTTCGGCCATGCTGTGCCGCATAAGACTCATGCGGTAGTCTCGCTTAGTCCGCATGTAGCTTGGGAACTTTTGAGCCGCATAGGTTCTTATATACTGGGCCGCATAAAGCTCATACGGCTCAGATTGCAGTCATCCTTGGCCGCATGAAGTACATTGATTGAGTCGTATAAGGTTCATGTGGCTCGGGTCGCATGTCCAGTCTAATCATGTCTTATCTTCTTTTTAGAGTGTCAGAGTTGTTAGTCTTTGCCAGAGTTTGTCAGCTTTATCAGACCAGAGTTTTGTCAGCTTTTTCGGAAGGATTAATTAGCTTGGCCGCATAAGTAACTATTCTCTCTGCGGCTCAAAAGTCAGTCTGGTGAAGATGGGCCGCAGGGGGCGTACTGAGTCTGTCATACGGCACTTCTTTATGCGGGTCAATCTGTTCCAGGGTACTCATGCGGTCAGTTGTGATCCGCATGAACCCCATATTTTCCATGCTTCTACAAGACGTCCTTCAAAGTTTTTAAATTGCAAATTTGGAATACTTTGAATAAGAAGCATGGACATATATCAAGCCGCAGAAAAATCTTCGAGTCAGGAGAGACGTCGTGCCGCAGGGACATTTTGGGCCGCATGGACGTTTTCGGGCCGCAGGTATATCTTGTGCCGCAGGGAGATCTTGTGCCGTAGAGAGATCTTGTCTGCCAGCTGTCACTGCTGCATTTAATGCCTAGATTTGGTTTTTGATTTGGGCTCTTTTTTCGAGATAAAGCTGACGGTTACTAAGGATAAAATCCCCAAACGTCATCATTATCCTTAATGGATACGGGAATCGAAGCGATGATGATGGATACGAGAATCGAAGCGACGTTCATCTGTTTCTATTTTGAGGAGCTATAAATATGGGCCATATGGAGAGAGTTTTTCCCTTCAACTTTTTCTCATTCGTCTTCATCATCTTCGTCATCTTTTTGTCCCAGTTAGCCATGGATTCGAAAGCTTCCAAGTCGACTGATGCTATGGCCAAAGGAAAGAGGCTTGCCTCTCCGTCGACTGCTGCAGACTCTCCTCCCGTTCATCCTGACGTGCAATCCCCTGTTAAGGATAAGGACTATGGGAAAGTGGTGACTTAAATTTGAACGACCATATCGCATACTTTATGCGCGGGCTTATCATAAATTGCCTCTGCGCTTTGGGTATGATCGATATATCCCCCATCTCATGGGACTACATGTGCTCTGTATGATGCGGTCGTGTGGGTTGAGCCACATAAGCGCCACTGACCTTCATAGATGCCTCATACTTGAGCCGTATGAGCGCTACATGGCTGAACCGCATGGATGCCTCGTGACCAAGCTGCATATACATCTCATAACTGATCTGCATAAATGCTTCATGGTTTAGCCGCGTGAATATTGCATAACAGAACCGCATAAGTGCTTTTTAAGACTGAGCCGCATGCATCTCATATTTTAATGCGCATTCCTCATAACTGGGCCGCATAGGGTGTTTTGGCTGGGCTACATGTGTTACTTAATTTGAGCGCATACGTTTCCCTTATAACTGAGCCGCATAGGCTCTGTCTGACTAGGCCGCATAAATGAAAAGGAGCCCATTCACTTTGTTTTTATATGACTATCTTCTTTCTTTGATTCTTGCAGGATTCATGTCGAAGGCTGAGATCGTTGTGAAGGAGGAGATGCTGTCTCCTTCATCAAACAAGAGTCACCGTTCATGAAGAAGGAGGTGATACCAAAAATTAAGGTAAAAGAAGAGCTGGCGCCCATCAGGAAGGGAATTATTCCTAAGATTGAGACTGCTGTAAAAGAGGAGCCCAAGTCTGAGGGTAGTAGCACTGGGAGTTCTGACCCTCCTGCCCTCGCTGAAGACCTTAATCAAATAGACCTTTCGTATGCGAAATGGCTGAGAGAATGGTATACGCCTCAACACAACTATGATCCTCGACTGTAGGGATCCATGAATTGTCATGTAATTGCTGTTTTCGGGAATATGAAACAAAATCAGTGTAATCCTTTACTGGAGATGTATTCCTATGAATGTAACTGATTTTGAATAAACATAATACATTCACTTCATTGTTTATTTGTGATATCTGTAGTGCTTGTACTAGAGGACCTAATACAGCATTTGTGTTTGATAAAGACATCCTACTGGGGGACTTTTTTGTGGACCTATTGCCCTTTTGTGCATTTGGAAATGTGAGCAAATAGATTTAAATAATATTTTGTGGACCTACTATACTTTGGTACATCGATAGTGCGAGTAATAGATTAGGATAACTTTCGTAGACCTATTACCCTTCTACGCACTAGCGGTGCGGGTAATAGATTTGAAACAAAACCCAACAGAGGTAACATGGACGTGATAGGTTTTGTGGTCTTAACATCGTGTCTTTTATCCTGGGTTGGGTACATGTGTCAAGTCGGAAGACTATCGGTATCAGAGGTAATATGGACGCGACACACGATAATCAGGAGTGGTTTTTGGTGGAATGGGTTTTGAGATAAAACCTGACAGAGATAATATAGACATGATAGGTTTTGTGGTCTTAACACCATGTCTTTTATCCCTGGTTGGGTACAGGTGTTAAGTCAAGAGACTATCGGTATCAGAGGTAATATGGATGTGATACACGATAATCAAGAATAATCTTTGGTGGACCTATTACTCTTCTGCGCACTGGTGGTACGAGTAATAAATTTTGAGACAAAACCAACAGAGGTAATATGGACGTGATAGGTTTTGTGGTCTTAACACCATGTCTTTTATTCCGGGTTGGGTACAGGTGTTAGGTCGGAAGATTATCGGTACCAGAAGTAATATGGACGTGACACACGATAATTAGGACCAGAAAGTTTGCTCAGAGATAATGATAAACTGGGCAGACTCCTGTGAGGTAAAGCATTAGAGTGGGAGTTCAGAGGTATTATCGTACATGACTCGCCACTCAGGGAGATGCGATAGAGTGTGAGTTTAGAGGTACTTGGTGTACATAACTTGATAGTTTGAAAGATTTGATGGTTTGATGGAGTACCAGCATGTCCTTAGACATAGTATTTCTTCAGGAATTTGCCGTTTATAGGCTTCATGAGTAAGTCCCCGTTCTATTTTGTGAGCCGGTATGCGCCGTTGGAGAATACGATCTCGATGATGTATGGACCCTCCCACTTGGGCTGAAATTTGCCGACGGTTTTGTGAGTCATGACCATCGGTCTGCGAACGACCAAGACGAGATCGCCTATTTGGAATGTCCTCTGCTTGACTTTCTTATTGAAGGCTCGAGAGATACATGCTTGATAGAGCTCGATGCTTTGTTGAGCTTGCAAACGTTTTTCGTCTAACGCTTCCAATTCTTGTAGCCATCGACGGTAGTTATCGTCCGATGTTAACCGGTAAGTAAGGGCTACAGGAAGTGAGGGGATCTGATTCTCCAATGGGAGAACTGTCTCACTCCTGTACACCAGAGAAAATGGTATATTTTCCATAGCCGTCCGACTCGTAGTACGGTATGCTCATAAGCATTCGCCCAACTTTTCATTCCAGTCACGTTTGTTTGAAGAAACAAACTTCTTGAGAAGCTTGATTATGGTCTTGTTAAAGGCTTCGGCCAGACCATTAGCTGACAGATTGTAGGCCGTTGAAGCCACATTCTAAATTCGATTCTTGTCGCAGAATCGATAGAAGGCATGGCTTGCAAACTACGGACCGTTGTCATGAATGATCCTCCTTGGCAGTCCAAAACGGTAAATGACATAATATTTTATAAAATTGATCATGTTTTATGTCTTTACCTCTGCCAACGGAACATATTTTGCCCATTTGGAGAAGTAGTCGGTGATTGCGAGAATAAACCGATGCCCTTTGGAGGATGGCGGGGTGATTGGGCCAACAATGTCCATTCTCCATGCTTCAAATGGCCAAGAAGCCACTGTTGGGTGCAAGAACTCAGATGGCAGATGTATGAAATCCGCGTGGATCTGACAAGCCTTTCACTTCTTTGTATAATCGACTGCGTCTGCTACCATCGTAGGCTAATAGTAACCCATCCGACAGAGATAGTCCTATAACTTTGGACCCGGTTGGTGATCCCCACAAACGCCATCGTGAGCCTCGTGTAAGGCTTCTTTGGCTTCTACATTTGACAGACATCTTAACAGTAGTCCGTCGTAAGATCGTCGGTACAACATTTTTATTTTCGTGTCATAAAAGAATCTGAGAGAACGCCTTCTGATTGAAGTTGCTTCTTTCACATTCTCAGGCAGGATTTTGTAGACTGCAAAGTCGATGAACGGGAGTCTCCAATCTTGCACACCATTGGTTATCTGGACGGAGTAACTCGTATCTAGTTGAACGTTGATTTTGGGACATACCGGCTCATGGCCTATGACGCCAACTGGATGATGAGCATAATTTGGAACCGCCAAAAAAGCGGCGAGGCCTGCTAGGGTGTCGGCTTCAATATTCTGGAGCCTAGGAACATGTTCTATAAAGAACCCCTCCAAGGTTGCTATGATAACAATTACTGTCTGATGATAAGGAATCAGGTCTGCGTTGTAAACTTTGTACGAGCCTCAGACTTGATTGAAACCAACTGCGAGTCACCATATGCGTCTAGGTATTTGACTACTACTTCTTTTGTAAGTCGGAGCCCGATGACCAAAGCGTTATATTCGGTTACATAGTTTGAACAGGGTTTTGTGAGAAAATATGCCTGGTTGACCACCAATCCAGAGGAAGAAATTAACACTATCCCGACTCCAGCGACGATATCACCTTCGGGCCCCGTTCTTGAGGCACCGTCGAAGAACATTCACCAAACATCTTCATGTGAAGTCATATTTGAGTCAATGACTTGATCTAGGATTTTTTTCATAGATTCTGGCTGTTTCTGAGCCTGGATGGGCTGCCAAAAATTCGGCCAAGGCTTGACCTTTGACAGCCTTCTGCAGAATGAAGACCATGTCGTAGGGGGATAACAGTGTTGCCCATGTGGCTAGACGGGAACTGAGTGCGCCTGGCTTGGTCATGAGAACCCTGAGGGGATTGACTCGCGAGATAACATGGATGGTTTGCCCTGACACATAGTATCGTGTTTTCTGAATGCCGAATACCAAGGCAAGATATTCCTTGTCTACGGTGGTGTACCTATGCTCCGGCTCCACCATCATTCGGCTGAGATAATAGATGGCTTGTTCGTGCCCCGCATCATTGTTTTGTGCTAGCAAGGCGCCGAAGGAGTGTTCCACTGCTCGTATATAGTGCAGGAAAGGCTTTTCGGCAACCGGGGCTACCAGAACTGGCGGATTCATCAGATATTCCTTAATGTCATCAAAGGCGCATTGGCATTCTTCGTTCCAAACAAACTTCATAAGTTGTGTGAAGGGTTGACATTTTCCTGAGAGGTTAGATATGAACGTCCTGATGTAGGCTAGTCATTCCTGAAGGCCGTGAAGTTCACGGAGGTTCTTCGACGGACTCATCTCCAGGATTTCTTGTCTTATCGGGCTCTATATGAATCCCCATGGAAGTAATGACAAAGCCCAAGAACTTTTCGCTGGACACGCCCAGGAAAGACTTGGTGGGATTCATCTTCAAATTGTGTGCTCGTATAAGATCGAACACTGTTCTATAATTGTGGAGGTGGTCATCCTTGGAGCGGCTTTTAACAACGATGTCATCAACGTAGCACTCCACCGTCTTCCGTAAATGATCCTTGAAAATGACACTCATTGCTCGCTGATATGTAGCACCGACGTTCTTCAGGCCGAAGGGCATGACTGTGTAGAAATACACGCCGATCGGTGTTCGAAATGATGTATGCTTCTCATCGTCAGGAGACATTTTGATTTGATTGTATCCTGAAAAGCCATCCATAAAAGACATGCACTCTAAGCCACACGTATTATCGATCATTATGTCGGTGATGGGAAGAGGAAATTCATCCTTAGGATATGCCGTATTCAAATTGCGAAAGTCGATGCAGATTCGGATCTTTCTATTCTTCTTGACGACTGGTACTATATTAGCTATCCAGTCTGGGTGCTACTCCTCGCGGATGAAACCGCTAGCTATAAACTTGTTTACTTCTGCTTCGATGGAGTTCATGATGTCTGGACGGAACCGTCATTGCTGTTGCTTGACTGGTTTCGCGTCCGGATGAATATTGAGCTTATGAAGTGCGATCTCGGAGTTTAGCCCAGGCATGTCTTCATAGCTCCAGGAAAAGACGTCGATGTATTCTCTGACGAGTTACAACAAGGACTCCCGTTCGCCGTCTGTCAGGCTTTTACTGACGAAGATTGGCTTTGGAGAGGATTCATCACCGAGGTTAACTTGCATGACCTCATCTTCAGTGGAAGGATCACAAAGTTTAAAGCGTTTCTCCTATTGTGCATCCAGTTGTTGGACCCATGGCTCCAATTCAAGAGGTTCGAGTAGATCCTCGTCTTTCTCATATAGACACGCCTCCGAAGAGTAATAAGACTCAACCCCTTTGAAGGGATCGATGTCGGCGAATTCAATCTTCACGAAGCCGTGCTTACTGACATACTTGAAGCACTGGTAGAGGGTGGATGGCACGATCATATAGTCATGTATCCACAGATGTCCCAGAAGGATGTCGTAGGACGTGTCTGCATCTATGACGTAGCAGGCAACCTCTGTCCTCAGGTCGCCGATCTGACATTTCTATCGGATCTTTCCTAAGGGATAGCTCCTTCCTGAGTTAAAACTGCTAATGGCGGTGTTGGTTGCTGCTAGCCGGTGCATAGGAATGCCGAGGACTTGAAACAAGCTTTTCGGGATGATGCTTATCGACGAGCCAGGATCGATGTGCATCCGATCCACCTTGATGTCGCCTATTTACCCAGTGTAGTACAAGGGGCGATCATGCATGTTGGTCTTGATTAGCATGTCCTGTGGTGTGAATACGATGTTGGGCATTATATCCACACTGTTGCTGCCCTGGAGATCTATCGACGAGTCTTCCCCTGTAGGTATGGCCTGGGCTAAGTAAGCGTCAGTATTCTGGAGTGCTTCGCTCAATGCGATACGAAGATCCTTGGAGAGCCTTAGGAGCTTATATAATGACAACTTCGTCGGTTTATTAGCCAGTTGTGCTAGTATGTCAAAGTTGTAAGGTCTCTCCAGTCCTTGAGGTACATCTTTACGGAGCGGCCTGTCGAAGCGGATTTCCTTCGGCTTGGCCCTGTCTACTGATGGAGGCTGAGATAGCCCCTAAATATCAGTGGCAGGTAGCATTGTCGGTTGAGGGTCTTCAACTGAACTACCCGGAGTGGGCTGGACTTGTGCCCCTGACCGGGTAACAACGGCCGCCGCTTCTTCAGCTTCGGTTGAAATCGTGTGGCAGGATCTGGACTTCCTGCCCTTGTTTTTGTTGGTTGGAGATGATACTGCCTGGGTAACTTTGGGTAATAAGTCGGGGTGCACCCATATGATCTCTTCTCGTGACGTAGTGAGAGGTACCAAGGCAATCGTTTGGTCCCGGACGGGAGGATAGATTAGTAACCTCCATCGTTGCCTGGAGGATATTACCCCGTCTTAAGTACTTGTTGGAGGGAAGTCGCCAAACTGAATTGACACCATGTTCGCCGCTACGGTAACCTCTTCAACGTCTAGTGACAGGGCTTTGGAGTCGATAAGATTCTGGATGTACCGCTTTAATTGAAAGCAATCTTGAGTGGCATGATGAACATAGCAGTAGAAATGGCAGTATTTTGGGTCCTCCATTTCTGTCGCTCGGGGATCGCACCTTGGTGGAGGGAGTTGGATCCTGTCCCCTTGCAAGAGCATGTCCAAGATAGGCTTGACATGACTATCTTCGAATGAGTAATTAACCTGGGGCCACTGAGCTTCTGCCTGGTTTTGTTCAGGCTTCTTGGTCGTACCGGCGACCATAGCCTGTTTGCCTTTATTGTCCCGGTTATTGGAGGTGCCGTCAGTGTTGTTGTTATTGGGGGTGGTACCAGGACGTTTTCTTTTGACATCTCCGTCCAGGATGTGTAATCCTAGCTGGCGAGCCTTCTTTAATTTCGCCTCCGCATTGGTGGCGCTTATGATGAAGATCGTCCAATCCCTGAACTGATCTTCACCCATCCAGAGGCTGATTGCGGGGAGCAACTTCTTCTGGCAGATTTTGATCAAGGAGCTTTCATAATTGCCTTTGGGCAATCTCATCGTGGTTTGACAAAACCGCTCGATATAGTTCCTGGTTAGCTCCTTCTATCCCTGAATGACATCCATGAGAGTCGACATTGTCACATTATGTCCCACTTCGTAGAATCATTCTAGGAATATGTGCTTGAGGCCGTCAAAAGACTGGATGCAGTTGTCCGGAAGGTTGCGATACCAGTCGAACGCTATCCTCTCCAATGCTTCGATGAATAATTGTGTGAGGATGGCATCACTATGCAATAAGTGGTCGATTGTGATCTCGAAATAAGTTATGTACCGACTAGCAGAGGTCTTCCCGTCGTATGAATCGATATAAATCGACTTGTACCATGGTGGAAAAGGCACATCTCTCCATAAAACGGGATACTGCTGTCGTATTCTGAGGTCCCGGGAGGAATCTCGGGCATTGAACATTGCCCGAAGCACCTGGACTTCCCTCCTTGCCTCCCTTGCTTCATCTGCAGCTGAAGGAGCGAAGACTCCTAGAGGATTATCATCCAAAGGAGGAGCGGTCTTGTTAGAGTCCGCGTTGACTGCGGGTCCCAAGCTTGTTTTTCCAGGCGTCCTTGCTGGTTGAGATGGCAAGGCAGCTTTGATTTCGTCTACTGACTTGACCAAGGACAGGAGCATGACTTCAAGCACTTCTAGACGTTGTCCGTCAGTAGGCGCTTCATGATCATCGTCAACCATAAAGACTGTCCGTGTATGGGTAGAAGTGGAAGGGATCGTAGCAGAGGTGCTCTATGTGTTGTACCCTCGTACCGAGAAATCGTCGGAGAATGTCGGAATGTCTTCCTCCTCGGACTCGGACGGGGTGCTACCCTCTGAGCAGGAAGCCGCATTGTCTTGGCGAGGGCGGTCATCCTCAGGAACGTCCACGTCTATTGCATAATTTCAGTAGATCGTTACCCCCTGTGTGTGCTCTTGGAACACCGGGTTGTCACATACTTTAAGGGGACTGCTACCCCCGGTCTCATCTACCCCTAGGGAGGTTAAGGATGCACCCCCAGGTGTTGGCAGCTTCTTTTTGGACTGAGTGCCTAGGTAGACACCCCATGTGGTTGTCGGTGGCAGTCCTCGAGATGAGAGTTTTCTTGCAATACTGGTGGAGATTACCGGGCTGGAAGAGCCTGTCTTATTCCTTCCCTTGCCGGGAAGAACCTTCCGGGTTAAATTACAGGAGGTGAACGAAAATTCCTCGTCTCCCAGAATTTGTACCTGTTTTTTAATTTGTTGTTGGAGAGGTGCTGGCTGCTGCAGTCTTTGGAAAATGGACTGCCGATCTTTAGGTGCTGCCGACTTGTCACAACAGCAGTTGATGATGACTTGGGTGCAACGACGTCCCGAGAGGGGCTCATCGTATGCCAAGGTTGCTTTTTTCTCCTTTCATTTGTGAGTAATCACCTCTCACAAGTCGATTGCAAGCTGATCTACCTTTGCATCCCATTTGTGGACTCGGGTATCCCGAGCATACGGGTACGTAGGTGTCATGTTTGCTCCCTGATCTGAGGCTAGTAAAAGCACTTGCTCTCGATCGCTGGAGGGAGACTTTTGAGACCCTCCCTGTCCGTTAGCCCTGGGGGACTGGACGTCGGTAGTTCTGTACAACTTTCCGTCAGGAGCCTGTATAACAGTTAACGGTGCCCGCTGACAGTTAGCAACTTGGACAGTTGACTGGGCTTGTTGGGCCCGCACTACCCCTGACTTCTTTGACTTAGCACCCGAAGGCGCATCGTAGAAAGAGTCTAGATAGATACATCCCACATTCTCAATGGGCCGTATAGAGTCAGGCCCGCATGAGAGACGGTCAAACACAAAGCTCCTGACAGGGCCGCATGAGACACTCTGCCTGTGGCCAGGATTGGCTGTCGCATGGGCGATCTGCCTGCGGCCAGAGTTGGCTGCCGCATGGACGATCTGTCTGCGGCCAGAGTTGACTGCCGTATGAGTCATCTGCCTATCTCTCTTATGCGGCCTCTTCCTTGTCCGCATGGATTTCTCTTTTGCTTCCAAAAACTCAGCATCGTAGTGTTTTCCTTTGCTAGATTTGGAGACAGTGGGGTTATCTGCGGTCGGAAGCAAGGCCGCAGGAGAGTCTTGACCACCGTCTTGGGCCGCAGAAGGAGCTTTTTCGTGAACCTGGTCGGGGGTAACAGTTTTACGCTTCGACATGCTGCGGGCTCTCTTTGGGTTGGCTCGCTTCTGCGATGGGCTGACGCTCCCTTCAGAGAAAATTTCTTCGAATACTCGTTTGTCAAATCGAACCACGAGCATTTGCTGCATGGAGCTGAGCTTGGACACTTCAGATTGCGTCACCAACTTTTCATCAGAAGAGAAGGATATCCCTAGCAGAGTCGCCATCGTGTTTGCTATTAAATATCAAGCACAACAAATTACAGATAAATTGAACTTGATTGAAAACTTGCTTGTACAAGAGAAAGCCTAGAAAGAAATCCTAGAAAATAATCTAAGTACAATTGTTTTGTTTTGATTCTGGGGGGTGACGATAGAGGCTCGGAAAAGTGTAGCAGGGCCTTTCTCCTTGGACAATCTGACGCGCTCCTTGCTCTTGAAGAAAATGCCCTTCGTAGGTTACCAGCCTTGGATTGCCAACCATTTGTCTGGGTGTAATACCCTGCTATTTATAGTGTTTTCTGCAGTAGCAGATTTTTGGGCCGCATAAAGGGCCACGTGGCCACGTGTCTCTTGTAATGCCTATTGTTCGTATTACGTATTTTGGTATACGTATACGAATTTTGACTCGTATTGCATGACACCTTGCTTGGTTTATTCTAGCATTTCCTTGATTGGTTTATTCTTGGGTTGGTTCGGCTTGGCTTGGTTTGTTTGGTTCATCATGAACCAAAGGAAAACCCCTACCTACCACCCCCATCATCATTTATTAACCCCAACCACCTTTCTCTCTCTTCATTCAATCTTTTTCATTACTGCTCTTCTTCTTCTTCTTCCTCACCGAACCCCACCGTAGGCAAGTGTAACTTGCTTCTTGAGGGATCTTGATTTTTATTGTTCTATTCTTTTATTTACATGATTATAAACCTCTTTAGAACTTGGAGTTTTTAATTTTGATGGATAGATTCTTCTAGATCTATATTTTAACCTTGAGTTCATGGTGTTTTCTTGGTTTTGATCTACTAAAACTTGTTATTTTCGAAAACTAATTGTTTCATGAGCAAGAGCACGAAATTTCGTGTGAATTTGGTTTTTGATTCACCTCATTTCGAGTTAAAATGAAGTTTTTATGACCAAAACAAGTTTTCTGAATTTTCATGTCGGCTGAAGGATCTGATTCTGGCGTAAAATGAGAAATTACGCAGGGAGCAGCGTAAAATCAGATTTTACGCAGGAAGGCTTGCGTAAAATAAAATTTTACGCAGGGAATTGCGTAAATTACGCTGGATTGTATCCAGAATGTAATATTTTACGCAGGGAACCCTGGAATTGCGTAAATTACGCTGGAATGTATCCAGAATGTAATATTTTACGCAGGGAACCCTGGAATTGCGTAAATTACGCTGGATTGTATCCAGAATGTAATATTTTACGCAGGGAACCCTGGAATTGCGTAAATTACGCTGGATTGTATCCAGGATGTAATATTTTACGCAGGGAACCCTGAAATTGCGTATTATATGCTGGATACCATCCAGAATGTGAAATTTTACGCTGGAACCCTCCCCTTTTACATATTTTACGCAGAATTAAATTTTTGGCATAAAAAGTGCGCAGAATGACTGTTTTGCCAAGTTAAGCTATTTTCTAGCCAGAATTTCAAAAAAAAAAACTTAAAACATGAAAGTTTTAGATCTTTGTCTTACCTTTCCGAATATCTCTGGAGCACCTTAAATTGAGTTCGTATGTGGAAGTTATGCCTCGTTTCCCTGCGCCGCATGATTCTTCCACAACTCTTGCACCCTGTTTATATTTAGTTATTGCACACACGCTTATATCAGATTAATGTAATTTTAAATAATGACATGACATGATAGTGACCCGTCGTGGCGCACTCTTGACATTAAATTTGGCATGATATATATCTCGAATGCTGTTGCGACGGCTAGCATGTCATGGCAGAATTAAATGGCCTGGACACCGTGGGTGAATTGTGTTTGTACAAAATGAACCGATAATGTTTGCATCATGTATAGGACAGGGATCCCTGATTACCACGGTCAGGGATACCTACAGTAATTGACTAAGGCTAATAAACTAGAATAATTCAGTAGACATGAAGAGATTCCCAGCTACAGGCAATTCCGTTATCTGGGCGCATTAAGTGGACTTGTAGCCTACCGATGAGTATGGCACATTTCCAGCACACAGTCACGTGTTGCATTCTTCGAACGGACAATTCAGCCCGGATAACCGGATGGTCTGCAGGGCTTGTGGCTGTTGGGATAGTCTCATTGCATCTTGCTAGTAACTAGAACTGTGATAACCCTAGTTAGTTAAAAGTATCAAGCCGTACTCTTGATTGGCCGTGATTGATTGGATGGAGTTTATCCCAGCTTAGTCTTGTCCCGATCCTGTACAAGATTGTGACACAACATAATTATTGTGCTTGTCTTAACAATAACGATCGGGGGTCCAGTTCTGTTCAGGCGAAGGGTTACAACCCCGGTCCTTGTTTGGTTTAAGGGTTGTAACCTGGCTTCCGGAGCAGTTCTGTGTCCTCTCTTCGTTATTGTCTTATTGCAACCCCATGCCACGCTCGTCATGTTTTATGTTACTTCAACGACATGATTAATTATTTATATTGGCTTTATCAATAAAGATCAGGGGTCCAGTTCTGTTCAGGCGAAGGGTTACAACCCCGATCCTTGTTTGGTTTAAGGGTTGTAACCTGGCTCCCGGAGCAGTTCTGAGACCTCTCTTCGTTTATTGTCTTGTTACCTTACCAATAGTATTTGAGACGGGTTTCTATTCAGGTGAAGGACTGCAACCTCGATCCTTGTTTGGTTTAAGGGTTGCAGTCTGGCTGCTTGAATGGTTTCTTCGTACTCAATTTATTATTGTTATCTCTATTATTGTTATTATCAGTTTCTTTTATAGCTTTCTTTAATTATTCACTTGTGATATGCTGGTTTTAGTTCCTAAGTGAAGCCTCCTTTGTGGCACTTGCTCATTCTGGGGTCTGACCTAGCTGGTTTTGTATGGCCAGATATCGGAGCAGTTCCAGAGGATCTACCTAACTTCCAGCCAGATGGTGACCACCAGGCGTAACCCTGGCAATGAGTGGGTTACTTTTTGTCCTCCCACTTTACTGTAAAATTATTCTTTTGAGGCGTTTAGCCGACGAGCACGTGTTAGCTCGATTGCACCTTTACTTATTGTCTGCCTACGGGCTATAACATGATTGACAGATCCTAGGGTTGATCATGTATGACTGAACTCTTGCTAGTCTTGACATTTTGTACGACTAGCTTCATGATCACCCAATATGTAATGTATGGGACGCCTTGCTATTATGTATTTGGTGCTCTGACATCTTGTAACTATTATTGCTTGCTTGAGATTGAGACAATAGGCTTGTTCATGACCTTAGGAGACTGATGGGTTATAGTTAAACCCTCATATATCTAGACAGCCGTGACCGTATAGTGAGGTGGGTTGAACTTCAATATACGTTGCTGGCTATGTACGCCCTCGCTCTCCAATATTCTGGTTCTGGGGCATTACATGGTTTTAGTGGTGGCCCATGCAGGTCTTGTAAATCAAGATGTGTGAGAGTTTACCGAATAGATGTCTCAATCAGTACTCTCCCTTAATCTCTGCTCGTATCCTCTTGATCCCTGGAATCTTGATCTGATCACATGTTTGTATCGTTGATCTGTCCTGGTCCTTCCTTATTGTTTCCTATGTCGTCTTCTTCAGCGGCATTGTTCCTGGACCTGCCGATCAGCAAGACGGAGCACCTCCCGTGGACCAGCCGCAACCTGGAGATCAAGCCCAACATTCAGGAGTAGCCTCCAGAGTCATGCCTACTGGAGGAGAGCCACCAGTTCAGCCCGTCCAGCCTGCAGAGCCTGATGATGGCACTTTAGTGGGTCTCATCAGGTCATTATTAGCTTCCCAAGATTGTCGGGGAGATGCCTTGCACCAGGCGGTGGCAGACGCTTTGACCAGAGGAGGTCATCAGGGTAATAGTGCGGCCAACAGCTTCAAGCGCCTGAACCCTCCATTCTTCGACGGCAGTGAAGACGCGATCGCTGCAGATGCTTGGCTTCAGGACACGGAGGTGATTCTAGAAGCAGCCAGGACCCCAGAAGCAGAGAAGGTGGCCGTAGTACGCCTGCAGTTGCTAGATCTTGCCCGCAGCTGGTGGGCAGCGCAGGCCGATGGTCTAGTGGCCCCTATTTCATGGGCAGTATTCAGGGAGAGATTCCAGACCAAGTATTTTGATGCTGTAGCTCGGTACGATCTACAGACGAGGTTCACTAATCTGAAGCAGATGGGCAGGACGGTCGATGGATATGCGGCCGAGTTCTCCAGGCTTAGTCGGTTTGCTCCCACCTTGGTGGCGACCGAGTTCGATAGGGCCCAGCGGTTCCAGCAGGGGCTTCACCTCGAGATCTTGTTAGCAGTAGAGCAGTTTGAGCATCAGACCTTTGATGCAATACTGAGGGTAGCTAGGAAGCATGAGTATACCTCCCAGAGGATCGTGGATAGGACCGGAGGTCGAAAGCGATCTCACGGCCAGATGAATCAGTCATCAGCACCAGCCCCGGCAGCCAGGGCTTTGACCATTGGAGCTCCGAGGCGGGCGACCTCAGTAACGTCGGTTCAGCATTCCACCCCGACGTACCCTCAGCAGCAAAAGCAGAAGCAGTCTTCCGCAGTGGGATGTTCACACTGCGGAAAGCCGGGGCACGTGGTATCAGAGTGTCGCAGAGCATAGGGTTTGTGCTTGGTTTGTGGTGCCCCAGACCATAGGGTTGGGAACTGCCCGAACAGGGGGAGTTCCTCGGCCTTATCTAGTCTTTCAGTTAGAGGACCAGCACCAGTCCAGCAGCAGCAGCAGCTGCAGTACCCATTCCAGAGGCCATTGCCGACGCAGGCCCAGGCATTCCAGCAGCAGAGGCCGCAGCAGTATGCCCAAGCCCAAGCCCTGATCCAGAGCAGGCAGAGGAATTTTCATCCGAGGGGACCCGTACCCAGAGGACATGGTCAGGTGCTGGCCTTGATCATGGGAGAGGAAGGAATAGCACCAGGTGAGGTAGTGGCAGGTACTATTCTCGTCAACACCTTTCCAGCTTCAGTATTATTTGATTCTGGTGCCTCGCATTCATTTATGTCTGCACGATTCGTGACACGGATAGGACTGAAACCCGAGTCATTATCAGTAAGGCTCAATATACTTACTGGTAACGGTCTTGTGGGAGTAGATAGAGTATTTTTCTCGTGTCGGATCGTAGTTAGCGGTAGAGAGTTTCCCGCTAGGTTAATAGAATTCCCGATGGTCGATTATGATATGGTCTTAGGGATGGATTGGTTGAGGGACCAGTATGCCAGGATAGATTGCCATATTGGCAGGGTTGCTTTTAGCATCCCAGGTGAGCCGGAGTTTTCCTTTTCCCGAGGCGAAGTTGAACCTTCTCCTCCCGTATTGCGGATGGCAGTAGCAGCAGTACAGTTACCCCGGATCGTCGAGGAGTTTCCAGATATTTTCCCAGAAGAGCTTCCAGGAATGCCGCCAGAGCGAGAGATCGAGTTCACCATAGACTTGATCCCCGGGACGGCACCTGTGTCAGAGAGGGTCTACAGGATGGCGCCGTCAGAATTGGAGGTATTGTACAAAATGATTGAAGAACTCAGGACCAAGGGATTCATTCGTGCTAGTGGATCGCCTTGGGGAGCCCCGATACTTCTTGTGAAAAAGAAGGATGGTACGTCCAGATTATGTGTTGACTATCGTACCTTGAACTCAGTAACAATCAAGAACAAATATCCTCTCCCAAGGATAGATGACTTGTTTGATCAACTCCGAGGAGCAGCAGTTTTCTCGAAGATAGATTTGCGGTCAGGGTACCACCAGATCAGAGTCAGAGAGCAGGACATCCCGAAGACGGCATTCAGATCTAGATACGGACATTGGGAGTTCCTTGTTATGCCATTTGGAGCAACCAATGCGCCGACTGTATTCATGGACCTCATGAATCGCATCTTCATGCCTTATTTGGATCAGTTCGTGATTGTGTTCATAGACGACATCCTGGTTTATAGCAAGAGTGAAGCAGAGCATGAGCAGCATCTCAGAGTTGTCCTCCAGATTCTCCGAGAGCCCCAGTTGTATGCTAAGTTCAGTAAATGCGAGTTCTGGCTCGATCGCATTTCGTACTTGGGTCATATCATCACCAGAGGAGGAGTCGAAGTGGATCCCCAGAAGATTGTGGCTATCGAAACGTGGCCAGTGCCTAGCACAGTTGCAGAAGTTCGCAGTTTTCTTGGATTGGCCGGCTACTATCGGCGATTTGTTTCGGACTTCGCTCGGATTTCAGCACCACTGACGCAGTTAACCCGCAAGGATGTGCAGTTTGCTTGGACATCAGAATGTCAGGATTTTTTTGAGAAGTTGAAGCGAGGCTTGATGACGGCACCCATTCTCACACTTTCAGATGGGACCGGAGGATTCTCAGTGTATTATGATGCTTCGGGCCGAGGTTTAGGATGTGTTTTGATGCAGCATGGGAAGGTAATAGCTTATGCGTCACGACAACTTCGTGATCATGAGAGGAATTACCCAACCCACGATTTGGAGCTGGCAGCCGTGGTGTTTGCACTAAAGCTTTGGAGACACTACTTGTATGAAGATAGGGTGGAGATTTTCACCGATCACAAGAGCCTGAAGTATGTGTTCACTCAGAAGGATCTTAACATGCGTCAGAGGAGATGGCTAGAGCTGCTTGTGGATTATGATGTCAACCTGCAGTACCATCCTGGGAAGGCCAATGTTGTTGCAGATGCATTGAGCAGGAGAGCCGGAGTTTACTTTCTGACAGCGCAACCAGAATTGTTAGCAGATCTTCAGAAGATGGGTATAGAAGTTGTCCTCCCTTCCAGCGTGGCATTGATGGCCAGCATGCAAGTTCAGTCCAGTATAGTTGAGAGGATCAAGATAGCTCAGACCTCCGATTCTAAGCTTCAGCGGCTTAGGACAGAATGTGTAGCAGGGCGAAGACCAGAATTATGCATTCATGAGGACGGTACACTTCGACATGGTAAGCATCTTTGTGTACCCAGTAGAGATATCAGACAGGAAGTCATGACCGAAGCGCACAGTTCTCAGTATTCGATTCATCCCGGTGGTACGAAGATGTACCGAGATATCCGTCAGCACTTTTGGTGGAATGGCATGAAGAGGGAGATAGCCCGGTTTGTCTCTCGATGTTTGGTTTGCCAACAAGTTAAAGGTGAACATCAGAGGCCGGCTGGACTACTTCAGCCCTTGCCAATTCCAGAATGGAAGTGGGAACATATAACCATGGATTTCGTGACTGGATTACCTAGATCCCCAGCTGGTAGAGATGCTATCTGGATGATAGTTGACAGGCTCACGAAGGTGGCTCACTTTCTCCCATTCAGAGTTGGTCAGTCGACGGCTCAACTAGCGGAGATGTATCTCCGATAGATTGTCAGATTGCATGGAGTACCAGTCAGTATCACCTCAGACAGAGATTCGAGATTCACGTCGCACTTTTGGCGTAGTCTGCAGGAGAGTTTGGGAACTCGCATCCAGTTCAGCTCAGCATATCACCCACAGACAGATGGCCAGTCAGAACGTACGATCCAGACTCTTGAAGATATGTTGAGATCATGTACACTCGACTTCGACGGTTCGTGGGAAGATCACCTGCACCTGGTGGAGTTCTCGTACAACAATAGTTTCCAAGCTAGCATCCAGATGGCACCGTTCGAGGCACTGTATGGAAGGAAGTGCAGATCCCCACTAGCCTGGGATGATGTTGGAGAAAGGCGGATGCTTGGTCCCGAGTTGATCACCAGACAGTTGAGGTGGTCAGGAGAGTTAGAGATCATCTTCGCGTTGCACAAGATCGTCAGCGCCATTGGGCCGATTCTCATCGGCGTCCACTTGAATTTTCTGTCGGCGACCATGTATTCCTGAGGATCTAGCCTAACCGTGGCGTCATTCGTTTCGGCGTACGGGGAAAGCTTAGTCCTAGGTATATAGGGCCGTTCGATATTCTGGAGCGAGTAGGAGATGTGTCCTATCGTCTCGCTCTTCCACCGTCGCTACGTGAGGTGCATGACGTGTTCCATGTATCTCAACTGCGACGGTATATCCCGGACCCGAGCCACATCCTGGATCATTCGGAATTGGTTGTTGGTACCAACCTTTCGTATGAGGAGAGGCCCGTGTCCATATTAGACCGGAGAGAGAAGATACTCAAGAACAAGACTATTAAGTTAGTCTGAGTTGCTTGGGGTCATCACTCTTTGGGTGAGTCAACGTGGGAGCGTGAGGATGATATCCGATCGCGATATCCCGACCTGTTTGACTCGTGAGGTATAAATATCTTTCTTATGCCTCATGCCTTCGATTCCTTGCTTGCATAATAATTGCTTGATTACTTGACTAGTATAGTTTGCCTGTGATTAGTATAGCTTGTCCTTGCATCTCTAGCCTCTTGATTAAATTCCGAGGACGGAATTGTTTTTAGGTGGGGAGAGTTGTAATGCCTATTGTTCGTATTACGTATTTTGGTATATGTATACGAATTTTGACTCGTATTGTATGACACCTTGCTTGGTTTATTCTAGCATTTCCTTGATTGGTTTATTCTTGGGTTGGTTCGGCTTGGCTTGGTTTGTTTGGTTCATCATGAACCAAAGGAAAACCCCTACCTACCACCCCCATCATCATTTATTAACCCCAACCACCTTTCTCTCTCTTCATTCAATCTTTTTCATTACTGCTCTTCTTCTTCTTCTTCCTCACCGAACCCCACCGTAGGCAAGTGTAACTTGCTTCTTGAGGGATCTTGATTTTTATTGTTCTATTCTTTTATTTACATGATTATAAACCTCTTTAGAACTTGGAGTTTTTAATTTTGATGGATAGATTCTTCTAGATCTATATTTTAACCTTGAGTTCATGGAGTTTTCTTGGTTTTGATCTACTAAAACTTGTTATTTTCGAAAACTAATTGTTCCATGAGCAAGAGCACGAAATTTTGTGTGAATTTGGTTTTTGATTCACCTCATTTCGAGTTAAAATGAAGTTTTTATGACCAAAACAAGTTTTCTGAATTTTCATGTCGGCTGAAGGATCTGATTCTGGCGTAAAATGAGAAATTACGCAGGGAGCAGCGTAAAATCAGATTTTACGCAGGAAGGCTTGTGTAAAATGAAATTTTACGCAGGGAATTGCGTAAATTATGCTGGATTGTATCCAGAATGTAATATTTTACGCAGGGAACCCTGATACGCAGGGAACCCTGGAATTGCGTAAATTACGCTGGAATGTATCCAGAATGTAATATTTTACGCAGGAACCCTGGAATTGCGTAAATTACGCTGGATTGTATCCAGAATGTAATATTTTACGCGGGGAACCCTAGAATTGCATAAATTACGCTGGATTGTATCCAGGATGTAATATTTTACGCAGGGAACCCTGAAATTGCGTATTATATGCTGGATACCATCCAGAATGTGAAATTTTACGCTGGAACCCTCCCCTTTTACATATTTTACGCAGAATTGAATTTTTGGCATAAAAAGTGCGCAGAATGACTGTTTTGCCAAGTTAAGCTATTTTCTAGCCAGAATTTCAAAAAAAAAACTTAAAACATGAAAGTTTTAGATCTTTGTCTTACCTTTCCGAATATCTCTGGAGCACCTTAAATTGAGTTCGTATATGGAAGTTATGCCTCGTCTCCCTGCGCCGCATGATTCTTCCACAACTCTTGCACCCTGTTTATATTTAGTTATTGCACACACGCTTATATCAGATTAATGTAATTTTAAATAATGACATGACATGATAGTGACCCATCGTGGCGCACTCTTGACATTAAATTTGGCATGATATATATCTCGAATGCTGTTGCGACGGCTAGCATGTCATGGCAGAATTAAATGGCCTGGACACCGTGGGTGAATTGTGTTTGTACAAAATGAACCGATAATGTTTGCATCATGTATAGGACAGGGATCCCTGATTACCACGGTCGGGATACCTACAGTAATTGACTAAGGCTAATAAACTAGAATAATTCAGTAGACATGAAGAGATTCCCAGCTACAGGCAATCCCGTTATCTGGGCGCATTAAGTGGACTTGTAGCCTACCGATGAGTAGGGCACATTTCCAGCACACAGTCACGTGTTGCATTCTTCGAACGGACAATTCAGCCCGGATAACCGGATGGTCTGCAGGGCTTGTGGCTGTTGGGATAGTCTCATTGCATCTTGCTAGTAACTAGAACTGTGATAACCCTAGTTAGTTAAAAGTATCAAGCCGTACTCTTGATTGGCCGTGATTGATTAGATGGAGTTTATCCCAGCTTAGTCTTGTCCCGATCCTTTACAAGATTGTGACACGACATAATTATTGTGCTTGTCTTAACAATAACGATCGGGGGTCCAGTTCTGTTCAGGCGAAGGGTTACAACCCCGGTCCTTGTTTGGTTTAAGGGTTGTAACCTGGCTCCCGGAGCAGTTCTGTGTCCTCTCTTCGTTATTGTCTTATTGCAACCCCATGCCACGCTCGTCATGTTTTATGTTACTTCAACGACATGATTAATTATTTATATTGGCTTTATCAATAAAGATCAGGGGTCCAGTTCTGTTCAGGCGAAGGGTTACAACCCCGGTCCTTGTTTGGTTTAAGGGTTGTAACCTGGCTCCCGGAGCAGTTCTGAGACCTCTCTTCGTTTATTGTCTTGTTACCTTACCAATAGTATTTGAGACGGGTTTCTATTCAGGTGAAGGGCTGCAACCTCGGTCCTTGTTTGGTTTAAGGGTTGCAGTCTGGCTGCTTGAATGGTTTCTTCGTACTCAATTTATTATTGTTATCTCTATTATTGTTATTGTCAGTTTCTTTTATAGCTTTCTTTAATTATTCACTTGTGATATGTTGGTTTTAGTTCCTAAGTGAAGCCTCCTTTGTGGCACTTGCTCATTCTGGGGTCTGACCCAGCTGGTTTTGTATGGCCAGATATCGGAGCCGTTCCAGAGGATCTACCTAACTTCCAGCCAGATGGTGACCACCAGGCGTAACCCTGGCAATGAGTGGGTTACTTTTTGTCCTCCCACTTTACTGTAAAATTATTCTTTTGAGGCGTTTAGCCGACGAGCACGTGTTAGCTCGATTGCACCTTTACTTATTGTCTGCCTACGGGCTATAACATGATTGACAGATCCTAGGGTTGATCATGTATGACTGAACTCTTGCTAGTCTTGACATTTTGTACGACTAGCTTCATGATCACCCAATATGTAATGTATGGGACGCCTTGCTATTATGTATTTGGTGCTCTGACATCTTGTAACTATTATTGCTTGCTTGAGATTGAGACAATAGGCTTGTTCATGACCTTAGGAGACTGATGGATTGTAGTTAAACCCTCATATATCTAGACAGCCGTGACCGTATACTGAGGTGGGTTGAACTTCAATATACGTAGCTGACTATGTACGCCCCCGCTCTCCAGTATTCTGGTTCTGGGGCGTTACATCTCTCACAGCGCAAAGACTCGATCTTGGGCTGCCAGCTGGTGGGGGTTGTTGAGATTTTATTGTAGCAAATCTAGGTGGTTGAGACTTGGTCATCCTGCCACGTGTCTTATCGTAAGATAGGATCAGTCTGCTTGATTCATTTTGAGCCACATAGGCCCTTCAGAGTTCGGCCATGTTGGGCCGCATAGGACTCATGCGGCAGTCTTCCTTAGTCCGCATGTAGCTTGGGGACTTTTGAGCCGTATAGGTTCTTATATTCTGGGCCGCATAAAGCTCATACGGCGCAGATTGCAGTTACCCTTGGCCGCATGAAGTACATAGATTGAGTCGCATAAGGTTCATGCGGCTCGGGTCGCATGTCCAGTCTAATCATGTCTTATCTTCTTTTCAGAGTGTCAGAGTTGTCAGTCTTTGCCAGAGTTTGTCAGCTTTATCAGACTAAAGTTTTGTCAGCTTTATCAGAAGGATTAATCAGCTTGGCCGCATAAGAAACTATTCTCTTTGAGGCTCAAAAGTCAGTCTGGTGAAGATGGGCCGCAGGGGGCGTACTGAGTATGTCATGCGGCTCTTCTTTATGCGAGTCAATCTGTTCCAGGGTACTCATGTGGTCAGTTGTGATCCGCATGAACCCCATATTTTCTATGCTTCTATACCTATCTTTTGGATAAACCTGACTAAGGACTTGAGAGTAGAACTAAAAATCTTACCTTAAGTAGACTAGTATACCACACTATGTTAAACCAAATGACTAGTAGGAATTCCAAAGGACTAGTAGTTGGAATAATCGTATTGGAATATGTCACACCCATTCAAATTTTGCACAGGACTAAGAATACACGAGCATGCTAGCTGTATGTATACGAAGAATAGACTAATATATGGAATTCCCAAATACACACATAAGTTGTATAATTAAATAATCATAATGAATAAAGAACAGACTTAGGTATATCTATATCTCATCCACAACAACCAATAAAAGAAATAGTCCAATAATAAAATAAATATTTAAACAAAGAGATAATCGGTGAAGACAAATCCACTACCATACAACTAAAAAAAAGTTTGAAATAAATAGAGTTCGGCCTCCAAAAAGAAATAAAGGAATAATGTAGCAGATAATATGTCCAACTAGCAATATGATCACTGGAACTCAGAAGACAAAATCTCCTCAACTATAAAAGAAGAATCCAAAGCTGAGCCGTAATCATGAGGATAGGCCCTCTAATCTATACCTGGAGAGATCACCAAATACTCAGAGGGATGTAACAAGATTCAAAAAAATGCGATATAGACTAAATATAAACATGTCACATAGTCATAGGTAAAAGTAAAATAATTCAGATTACAACAGGGTCTAATACTCCATCATCGAAATAGTGAACACACCTACAACCAAACACGGACAAGGTATGACACACTATTCCATGACAAAATACTGTTCCATGCCATGATTAGGTACATGGTCATCTAACCATTCTATGTGTAAATGTAATTTAGAACAACACTCAATGCAATGGAAAATTGACTGACCCGACTACACGGGTAGCACTCTGAAGAGTCGCTAGCATAATACACGGGTAGTGCTCAAATGAGTCACTAGCATAATACCAGGTAGCACCAAACTAGGCACTAGCAACACCCAAAGCGAGACGACATGACTCGACATGACATTACCCAAGCATATAGTATATGTCGTTCCAACCCAATGCTTCTATCCATGTTATATCCTTAACATGTTAAACTATTAATTGCTAAGTCTTCTAACATGCAATTATATTAGCTGTTAACTCCTATCGTACGTCCCATACGTACTGATGGCTAGCCGAATATGGAAGTCCGAATTATATGAACCTTACAACCTGTGGAACATATGTGACGTGGCTAAAAGAGATATACCAATATCTCATAATAATAGGGTGGTCCTCTAAAACTAAGTCAATATGCATAAAAAAAGAAAACCAACAAAAACGTCTAACTTAGTCACTTGCACCTAAGTATGACTTGGACGCATATTTTAATATAAAATAAGTAAGCAAATAAATAAATTAAAAATAAACATGATGAAATGATAGTAAATAAATAAAGTATATTGGCAAGGTATACTTGTCTGGTGGTGTTGTGATGATATAACGACGTCCAGCAGGTGAAACGTCAACTCAAAGGAAGCAACAAAGGTGGAACTTCCACATACGTCTCCGAATGCTAAAATAGATATCACCGACATTTCCAAAATAAGAAAAAATGCCTAAAAAGAATACCCATACGTCCAATTTTGGATAGATGAAAAAAAATGATAATTTTTGATCAAAACGAAGTCCGCCGTAGGACCGTCTTTGTACCGAAAAATGTGCCAAACCTAATGGTCTCTAAAGTCAATAACTATATACCAAAAAGTCTAGTTTTTTAATACAAACTCAACGGTATGTCCAATTTTAGATTCCGATGAACCGCAGACAAAAATGCTCGTTGAATCGGATCGTGGGACCCGCGAAATGACTATCCGATCAACTGTCCCAGAATTGGACCAAACTTGGCTCACAGGACCAAAAAAATGCCACAAGTCCAAAGGCGTAAGTTTCATCATGATGTGACGATCGTACACGAAGTAATGTATTGATTTATAAATTTACCAATACGAAAGTTTTTGATGAATACGTATCGAATTCGTCGTGCAAACGCAACCCGCTCGAGTTCTGTCAAGTCTCGCATGTGCATGAAGTCCATATGCACCTTTCGATGCAACTGGTTCACGACCAAGTTGTCCGATTTGTTTGGACAGACTCCGTATCGAAAAAATTATTGATTTTAAAAACTACTTTTTGTTAATTTTGGAACATATTTTTAACAAAAAATAGTGACAAAAAAATAAAACTAAAAATAGGGTTCTGATTGTATTTAGGTTGTCTAAATGTATGTTTAAATCGAATTTAAAATTTCTTGATGTACCTCCTGGAAATCAACTTCCAAAACCACTCATCGGGATAGTTTTTGTACCCAAAATTTTATGATTTTTCTTGATTTTGGAACTCGATTTTCTTTGCATACATCGCAAATTTACAAAATCCACTAGATGGATTTTGTTGGTGGTTAGGTTGTCTACGCGTATGATTCTTTGGTTCAAAAAACCATCGAACGATGAGGGAAAAAATGGCGAGGAAGATGAGTACATGGTTGTTTCTATTGCTGTGATTGTTGTTGCTACTGCGATTTTTATTGGATGTTGCATCTTCTTGCGATTGCGCATTGCCTCAGCGGCTATGGTAGTCGGTGCACCTGGGCGACGCAACATCATGGTGGATTAGGGTTAGGGTTTCGATCTCGAGAAATTGTGGTGATTTCTTGTAGAAGTGCTTTTAAAGGACCGATTATATATAAACCAGATTTAAATCCGATTTTTGAAGTAGATTTCGTAGGATTTAAACTGGGATTCAGGTTTAGATTGAGGAGAATGTGTTGAGGATTAGCTAGGAATTTTTTTGGTTTGAATTAGTTAAGATTTGATAGGTTTCAAAAACAAATTAAAACAAATTTTCTTCTTCCTCCACGTCTCGGCTGAGAAGAGGCTACTGTTCCGCAAGAACAATACTAACCTCCCTATTTTTTTCCCTTCTTCTATATTTTTTCTTTTATATAAAAATATATAACATAACTTTCTTAAAAGTATTCCTAAAACTTTCTAATAAATCTAAAAAACTACTAAAGGATTCTAAAAATATTTATTAATAAAACTTTCTTATTATATACTTTATAATATATATAATCCAATATACAAATATGTCTATAACATACATGCGTATTTAAAATAAAATATTTAACGGATATGTTGACTCCAAATATTACAAACAAATATCCATTAAAAAATTTATTTCTACATATATATAAGTAATTTCTAAAATATATCTTTCGGGCATATATACTTAGCACATATATTTATTATTAAAAAGTAAAATAAATCTATAAAATAAATATTCACAAGTGTGTATATATATATATATATATATATATATATATATATATATATATATATATATATATATATATATATATATATATATACACACACACAATAATTTCAATACTAAAATCTATGAATAATTATTTTTTAATAATTAATTTAAAATATTTATAACAATAAAATTTCATGTATATAAATTATACAAAAAATTTTATGTACTATAATAGATAAGTAAAGTTTATATACTAAATTTACAAACAGTATATTGTGTATATATTAATGTATATACTTAAGTTAATTAAATAATACAATGAAATCCTAAAATATAAAATATTCTACAATACATATAATGCAATCTCTATATCTTGCATTTATAAAATATTTAGTACATATATTTCTATATATAAAAGAAAATAAGACTTCAACAAAAGAAAACTTGTAGATATATTCAACTCTATCTATAATTACCATAATTAATCTAATAAAATAAAGAAAAAATATAGTAAAATTTTAGGGGGTTTATAGTCTACCCAACTTGCAAGAAAACTAAAGCATGACATGTGAATAACGAAGTTAAAATGGTAGAGGGATTAAGTACGCAATATCGTATATTAATTTCCAAATTAAAGGGAAATATGACACACGATAAAGCAGGAAACGCGATACGGCAGGTATGGGACATCTATGAAGATCATATTGCATTTTTCGAACATGTGGGTGGAACGGTTGTTTATGTCATCCTTGTGTCCCAAGGTTTCGCGAGTGATGGTACGATGATACGAACCAAAGGGAATATAAGTTTCACTCTTCTATGGTATACAAGGGTTATAGATGGGGGAACGAATTCTAAGGCATGTCATGAGAAAATCTCCAACGACTAGGTTCTTAATTTTCTGTTCGCAACAAACCTACTAGTCTACGATTATAAGGCTACTAATGGTGTCGAAGGTAGTGCTTATGCAAAGTTAATATTTACTTCTATAATTCCTAATATCTATAGGTAATGACGGGAAAACTATAATTATTAGCATGATTACTAAGCTAGTGAAAGTGTGGCTCTAACATCAAATCGTGTTCCAATAATAATGGCATAACTAGAGTATACATGTTATATCTCTTTATTATCAAGAGGGGGTCTATTAATACCATGGTGAATGCTTGTCCCTCTTGTTGTCCTCTGGTATGTTGAGTTGGCACCTGCACGAACTGCTGCATCCTTGCTCCTTGGGCAATCGTTTGATTGGTGTTGGTCAGAGACACAGGCTCAACACAGGCCTAACCTCCTGCGACAATCTCTCTGGATGTGGCCTGGGTTACCATAAAAATGGCAAGTGTGACATTCTAGAATATTGTATGGGGTCGCTTTTGGTTGCTAGTAGAATATGAGACGCCTTCCGGGTCCTCCGGATATGGGTTGTGCTGGTGCCTTTATTGTAGTAAGAAATCTTTATGCATGTTGCGTTTCCTTACAAAGGATCTCCTGACTTCTAGCTTCTTCCAACACCGCGACGTGCGAAATTCTGGATTGCATAGTAGTATCTTCTTGAGCTTCGGTGATAGTCCTTGATGAAATCTCTTGGCTCTCTCTTGCTCAGTTGGAATCAGTACCGCACCAAATCGGCTCAGTTGACTGAATTTCACATCATACTCGTCTACGATCATGTTCCCGTGTTTGAGATGAAGGAACTGATCATAGAGGACATCATGTACTTGGAAAAAAAAAGAACGTCTCATTGAAGAGTTGGTAGAACTCTTCTCAAGTCTGATCGGTTCCCAAATGCCTTGTTTTGGCCTTCCACTAGTGATGGGCATTGTCTTTCAACAAAAAATCTATTGCCGTCATCCACAAGTCCTCAGGCAATTATGATACCTTTAATAGCTTTTTTATGCTAATAAGATATGTAGAAACCTTTAGTGACCCTCGGTACCTTTAAAATTTGTGGGCTTCATCTCGATGAAGTTCTGATTGGAGCTTACATAGGGTTGTGGTATTGGTGCTGGAGCTGGTAGTAGGACTGGAGGTAGAGGTGGGGGTCTATTTAGTGGGGCCATCATGTTCTGTCTAAGTAGCCGAGTCTGTTGCTACTGAAACTACAACAAAGCGTACAAGAACTGACTAGTCAGATTCCCAACAATCGGGAGCGGAGGCATCGACGATCCGGAGTGAGGTGGGAACTACTGAGGGAATGGTGGAGGAGGTGGTGGCATATACCTTCCTGGGGTACTACAATAAGCTGCCATTCTATCCCACCAGATGTACATAAGTCTGAGTATCCTGCTATACTATTGGTGGAGTCATGTTGGGCTGGTGCTGCCCTTGCTAGAATGATGGAACTAAGGACGCTACCGAAGGTTGTGATGGTGTTTGATCCTCTTCGGCTGGAAAAGCACCAGTTGTGGCAGCCAAAGAGGAAACACGTCCTCTTTGAATGTGCATACTTACTAGCACGAAGGTAAGAGCAAAGTTTGAACAATTTCAAGCAAGATGCAAGTCAAACAGTCAAATGGGAGTTCGAAAAAAGAATCAATGAAGGTATCAAGCATGTGGATTAGATCCTAAACGAATCCTATATGCAGGCTTTCTTTGTACATTAACATAATCAAAATAATATTTTTTTCGATCTACATGGGCCACCAAAAAATATGTCACACCCTAGTCCCAATTTCCATAGGACTAAGAATACACGAGCATGTCGGCTGTATGTATACGAAGAATACTCCAATATATGAAATCCCCAAATACACATAGAAGATGTTGTATAATTAAATATTCATAATGAATAAAGGACAGTCTCAAGTTTATCTATATCTCATCCACAAAAACAAATAAAAAAATGGTCCAATAATAAAATAAGTAGTCAAACGAGGAGATAGCTGGGTGGAGACAAATCCACTACCATACATGTAAGAAAATAGTTTGAAAAAATAGTGTACGACCTTCTAAAAGAAATAAAGTAAAAGAATAATGTAGCATATAATATGTCCAACTAGCAAATAATCACTAAAACCCGGAAGGCAAAATCTCCCTAACTATAAAAGAAGAATCCAAAGCTGAACCGTACTCCCGAGGATAGTCCAGCTCATGTATACCTAGAAAAGTCACCAGATCTTCAGAGGGACAAGATACCAAAAAATATGCCATATATAGTGAATATAAACATGTCACATAGTCATAGGTAAAAGTAAAATAATATGGATTACAACAAGGTCCAGTATTCCTTCATCGAAATAGTGAACCACACCTAGAACCAAACAACGACTAGATGTAGCATACTATTCAATGACAAAATACTGTTCCATGCCATGATCAGGTATAGGATTGTAATGCTCCGTCCCGCTCAATTCAACTGAAGGAATCGAAATACAATGGTGTTTGGACATTGCCATGCAATGGCCTGCTCGAAGTCTCGCTCGGCCGAGGCAACTCCTCGCGCAGATAGGTGGCTTCGGTGAACTTTCTTCTGCTTGGCCTTCACACTAATAAATTGGATGTTTTCAATTGCACTGAGCAGGTATGTTAATAAAAGAGACGAACCCATATAGCTAAAGGAAAATTTTTTGTATTGAGTAAAATAAACATGGAATGGTCGAGTTTCTACCTAGATATCATCCCATGATGGCTTTTAAATTGATACTCGGTCCTTCGTCTCGTGGCTTGGAAGAAGAAAAAGTTGGTATAAAGTGCACAAGACTATGAACTTAGCATAGTCATAGGTGTCGCACGATGTAACACCCAGTTTTCTAAATGAGGGTAATTTTGAAAATTTTATGATTTTTATTATTTAATTATGATATTTAAATAATAATATAATTTTTGGTGATTTTTAGTCATTTAAAACTATTTAGGAATCATGACTTATGATTTTGATGTGCAGCTAGTGAAACCCTAGAGACTGTCTAACCATGTGATTTGGAATATTTATTTATTATTTTTAGCCTAGGGATAATTTGGTCATTATGACTCATTAGAATTATTTATTTATTTATTGGATTGACGATTGTTGATTTGACTTTTACTAGTTGTGACTTAAGAGACTAACCTAGATGTTGACTCTAGTTAAGGTGACTAGGTTAGCATGGTGAGACCCTAGTCTAACTTAAGTCAATCTAAGTTAGTCATGTAGGAATCCAGACTTGAATAGAAGGCTTAGTGAATTGGTCAATAGGCTTGAGGCTTAGGAGATTGATTTCTAGACTAGTGCAACTAGGCCCATAGCCCATTAGACTAAACCCTAACCCTAATTTCATTCTTTATGCCTAGTCACTAGGTCATTTCCAATCCTATAAAATCTCTCCTCCTATTGTTCTTGCCTCTTTTATATCATTTCTCCATTTAACAAAAACCAAGGTTTGTTCCCTTCTTCAAAATTCCCATTTTATTTATTTAACCTCCTTTTTTATCCTAGTCTTTTGCAGTAGGTTCTAATTGATGTTTATGGACTATTGGTGGAGAGCTATTTCAGTTTGGGATCAATTTGGAGCATTAGGCTATCAAGAAGAACACCCCCCATTGAAGCTTTTTCATGCTATTTGAACCTATAGGTAAAACTCCACAAATTGCTCTAATATTCTATTTTTTTGCATTTCGGGCTAGATCTAGGTGTCCCCTAGTTGTCCCTAGAATTTGGGTGGATTTCGTGTCCGTTTGGTGTCCGTATCAGACACGTGTCATAGTATATAGGAAGGTGTTTGATAGAATATCACTTAGGAATTTATTTTCGATTTTTGTAAAATTAATTACATGGAATTGTAGATCTATATGTGTATATTATATTTCGTGAAGACTGAAATTATTTTGGTGTCATTTTTGTGTCGAATTTGGTGTTGGATATGCTGCACGGGGCTCGACTAAGTGCCCTGCTGCCCGTGTCCTGTTTCTCATTGGACACGCCACCTCTTGACACCAAAATTGGTGTGGACACTCCTTGGGTGACTGACACGAGGCCCATAAAATTTCGGCGGGTTTTATTTAGTGGTTAGGGAGAAATCACGTGCGCACTGATTCCTCACTGTGTGCACGCGCGCGACAATCACTCACTGATACGCGTATTTTTACACGACATGGCGACACTTCGTTAGGGTGCAGGGTGACACGTAGGTAGCCCTACCCTAGGGAACCTCTGTGCACAAGCACGAGACTCGTGTTGCCTTGTGTCGAGAGCACGAAGGCTCGACACGGCAGCACGAGGCCATGATTGTGCACTGATTCCCTGATTTTTATTTTCATTGTTTGGACACTTCGTGTCTAGTTTCCTGGACACGAATGGAACCCCTAGACACGTATGCATGTGGGGAACATTCGTATACACCTATTTTGAACTTTTGAATTGGTTTTATGGATTATTGGGTTTAAAACAAATGGGATTCCTGATACTTAACTGGCAGTCGATTTTAGGGATTAATGTATATTCACTATTGGATTGTGGGTTTAGTTTGAATGTAGGTTCACTTAAATACATCTGAAATTAGCTAATATGTTAGGTTGTGATTAGCATAGATTTTTAGTTTTCAAAATTTGTATTTGGTTGGATTGAACTGTCAAGTGACTGATACACTATTTTTTTTCTGATTCTGTTTTCAGAGTTTTAATCTTTCTTAACTAAATTATTGATGTTAATGATCAAGATTAGTTCATTTACATATGTGTTTGATTTGTTAAGTGTTTGGTTCATGTGGGTGTTTGGTTATAGGATTCAAATTGGCTTGGGACTGATAAATGTAAACTGTCATTTGCTAAGTTCCTGAGATTTCCTTTTCTTTACTGTAAACTAAAAATGATGTTCTCATGAAAAATAAGTTTCCTATATGTAAATTTGAAACCTGGTTGAATGTTAATGTAGTCGGATTTTAGGTTGTGTATAAATATATGTAGTTGTTTGCTTAATTTCATTGGTTGAACGTTGGGATTAAACTGAAACCTGAGAAACATTTTGAACCTGATTGTTTTCCCCTTCTTATTCAAAACTGTGAACTTTGTTCTCAGGTTACCTGAGATGTATCCCAGGATTTGGTTGGTTTTGATTCCAATTACCTTTCCAAGTTGGTATCCAGATTTCGTGTTTAGTTGTTAGGTTTCAGTTTACTGTTTGTGTGTTTCCTGCTGTTGGTTTCAGTTCAGTTTTATAGATGTCAGTTCAGTTTCTTACACACACACACACATATCTGAATACTTTTGACACATCCACACACACACACACATCTGTACCTACACATTAACCTGAGATACTATGTATCTATACACACATGACATTCAATCCACTGTGAACTGAGGACAGTATATGCATTGTTCCACATTACCCTCACACTGTTTTCCCTATGTTTTGACACCCACATTCAATTCATTGAACCTGAAACTGTTTTTTGTACACTATTTTTCACATTGACATTGTTTATCACATGTTCTACACACTCACACAAATGTTCACCTCTACTATGGAATCTAACCCTCCTCTACATGATTATTGATATATATATATGGATATATATATAGAGTTATCTATACATTTTATGTATGCATAAAGAAGACTGAACCTTACTTCTATATATATATATATATATATATATCGATGTACATATATATGCTTAGCCATGCATGATTGTGAGTTAAATTAGGATGTGTAATATAGATTGTTTAACCTATGCCATGTGTAGTGTAAATTGTAGCTAGTGTTTGTAACCCAATTCTTGCTATACACTTCATGTAGGTTTCACACACGTCTACAATCTAACCCTCATGACACTTGTCCACATACACCTATACACACACATAGCCTTACATGCTAGTTTCTCTCTCTAACCTTCTATTTATATATAATGTTGTATATATATATATATATATATATGTAACCCTATATACACATAGACATATATGAATTCCATGATAAATAGCTAAATGTTAATGTGCCTTGATGTGTGGCTTGTGTTTGGCTTGTATAGCCTTGGGGTTGATGTGTGCTTGCTAGGATAGTCGTAGTTAGGCCTAGTAAGACTTGATGGGTTAAGTTTGGCCTAGTTGAACTAGTTTGACTAGTGTAGTTGACCAGAGTTGACCAAGAGTTGACTTTAGTCTAGTTTGACCTAGACATCATGCAGATGTATTATAGATTACAGTTTTCATCCCCTGTATACATCTTGACTTGTTGCTCTAAATAGGAGTCAGATACCTCATCTCGGACAGTATATTCTTACAGACATTCAGATACTAGGCGAGTACATTCTTTGATCATTTCATAATTTGCTTAGAATTATATTCCTGCTCTAGTTTACCTTATTTGATGCTGTCACGATATTATTATGGATTGGTTCTAATGGATCCCTACATTGAGATGTTATCCCCCTCGGGAGCATCGGATACATCATGTCGTGTGTTTCATGTACATCATGTATTTCTCGCTCTCATGTTATTCATGTTTCTCATATGCTTCGTGCTCATTTATGCTCGCTCGTGTACTCTCATGTCCTCTCATGCTCGTTCATGTTTCTCGTGTGTTTCATGTATAACCTATACTTCATGTGTACCCTTCATGGGCCTTCATGTGGAATTCATATGCACTCAGATTCTGAGCCCTCATGTATACTTCATGTACACCCATCTATGGGCTTTCATGTGAAAATCATGTACGTAACATAACTTGTTTGGATCCTTGTGTATTGATTGGGGTATGGGGGAGTATAAATAGTTATGTGAACAATTCCAAAGTAGTATAACCATGTGCGCCTCTTTAGTATATTCATGTGCAAATCCAGCCGTTCACATATCGACTTTGTACTCTAAATCACTAGTCACTGGTAGCTCTCTACTTATAGTAGATATTTCTATTACAGTTCTCTCTCTATTTATATCATGTACTTTCTTTCAGTTTCATGTATCGTACTCTCTTGCATGCTTATATTTTCTAACCTGTTATGATCTGCGTGAGATGTATTGTGCTCGCTCCCGTCCTGACTGGACCTGTTGAAAATTTTACAGAGGATGATGAGGAACCCTGCACCCCTTACTATGGAGCTTGCCTAGACACTTGCGACATGGACCCCTGGGAAGGTTCAGGCAGCTGCTGAGGATGATACCCATGCTTAGTATAGATAGCTTAGGCTGTCCTTTCTTTTCATGATTAGTTGTTGTCCTTGATTTCTGAGTTGTATATTTTGGAGATGTTGAGACTGGTATTTGTTAATTTTGATTTACTTCACTTCCATTGTACCTCAGTTGAGGATTTTCTTATCTATTCCATCGTGCTATGTTCTACCTTTAGATTGTGATTGAGTTGTACCTTCTGTGATTGGCCTCCTTTTTTGAGTATTTTATATTGTGCTAGTTATAGTTCATGACCTAGAACAACGTTCTACCGTCGACACTGCGGCGTAGGCTGGGCGCTGTTACGTACTCGTACCCTCACAGTGGGTGCGGGTTGTGACACGTTTTTAGTGGTGGCCCATGCAGGTCGAGTTTGTGTAGTGGTATTCGAACTAGAGTATCACTATAGCCTGCAGTAGGATTAGGATTTTTTTGAGGTACTCAATCACATTAGGATTTTTTTGAGGTACTCAATCACATTAGGATTGCTTTCTTGAATAACGGTCCTCCCTTGAATTATCGTTTCTATCTCAGTATTGATTCCTTGTTTGATCTGTCTCCAGGATGGTGATTGAGACACGATCGCATCGCTCTGGCCCAGCAGATATTGGTGAGAGGCCTACCACCCCTCGCCCGATTATAGACGCTGGGACCACAGCACCCCCTATTTCTACTCATATAGGAGCTTCTGCAGCTTTTGGAAGCGCACCTCCACCTGTCCGAGGTCTTCCCCCGTCATTCCGGATATATATCAGCAGTTACCTTCAGGAACAGTAGATGCGGCTCAGATGTTTACCCTTTTCTATCGATTCCTGGAGACTCAGCAGCAGATACAGCAGAGCCAGTCTGCAAATTTCTGACAGAGCATACAAGATACTCACTAGTTGGTCAGGACGACAGTAGTGCTAGTGGCTGCTCAGCCATAGGGAGGTCAGATGCGGCCGTATCAGTCGAGGCCATAGGGAGGTCAGATGCGGCCGTATCAGCCGAGGACTCCAGACATCCAATCCTTTAAGAAGATGGGACCCCAAGACTTCAAGGGTACAGAGGGCATCGTATACGCTGATGATTGGATAAAGCATATTGAGGAGATATTTCGATTGGCATGGATACCAGCTGGATTACAGATCGAGGCAGCAGCCAATCAGATGCAGAACTTGGTCTGTACCTGGTACCGGACGAACCCGAGGGTTGGTACAGCCGGTCAGACTTAGGCAACGTTCAAGAAACTATTCAAGGAGAAATTCTTTCCCGATACAGCACTCGGTGCTTTGGAGGCGCAGTTCGAGAGTTTGGTTCAGGGAAACCAGACCGTTGATGAGTACGCTGGAGAGTTCTGCCGTTTGAGCAGATTCGTCGAGGATCTTACTGAGGCCGGGAAGGCAAGGAGGTTCCGTAGGGGTTTGATCAGGAAGATCAGGTCGTATACCAAGAGCGGCTGCGACGCCACTTTCGAGTAGATTCTGGTAGGAGCCATGGCAGCGGAGGACGATCTTGGGCTGAAGGAGAGGAGGACGCGAGACACTTAGGAAGCTAGTGGCAGTGCGGGCCCGGCCAAGAGGTCCCGCTTACAGATTCAACAGCAGTATCCGCAGCAGACACTACGCCTACAGATTCAGCAGTAGTATCCGCAGCAGATGCCACACCTACATATTCAGCAGCAGTATCCGCAGCAGATGCCACGCCTACAGATTCAGCAGCAGTATCCGCAGCAGATGCCACACCTACAGGTTTAGCAGCAGTGTCAGCAGCCGAGGGCCTACTTCTAGCAGCAGCAGTTTCAGGACCGTTTACCCTTTCAGCAGGCGCAGTAGCCACAGAGGCAGCAGCAGGACCGTTTACCGTTTATTATTTTTCCTTCTGTTAGAGACCAGGGCACGATTGGGACGAATGCCGGAAGAGGCTGGGCAGATGTTTACTTTACGGAGGATCCGATCATCAGTTGAGAGAGTATCCTTAGTCATTTGGACAGACAGTTCAGGGAGTAGGAGCCAGGGCTCCGGTGGGCCAGCAAAAGGGATTACCCTTATCGATTCAGCAGCAGAGGTACATACAGCATCAGCAGCAGGCCAGGGGAGGCCAGGAGGGGCGAGCTTTCGCCAGGACAGTCGAGGATGCACATGCCATTAGAGATCTAGTTGCAGGTTCCGTTCTTTCGATTCCATTTCCATAATTGCCACTTATGACTGTCTTGAAATTCGATTCCCTCTGTTCCTTGTTGATTGATCAATTTGTCCTGTTGTTCTTATGTTATGTTTGATTTTTCTTCTGAGATAAATCATATGGGCTAGGTCACCTCAGTTATGGGATCTAGAATCTTTGATAGTCATGTTAGCTTGCATAGTGAGGACATATAGTCAGATTTAGGACGTATTTCTCGTGTGTGGGAATTTAAGATTTTTGCTGCCTAGCATGCGGCAATACAAAAATTTTAAATACCATGATTCTAGAGGTATGTGCCTTACTCAAGGACTCTGTGATTATCGTAGCCTTGCTCACTAGCATGACGAAGATTCTTAGTATCATGATTTTGGACAGACGCATATGATTGTCGAACCGTGTGATTTTGAGACTATGATTGTGGGTGTGTTTGACCTAGAAGTAGTACTACCATCTTAAATTTCGAGAACGAAATTTTTCTAAGGTGGGTAGACTTGTAACACCCAGTTTTCTAAATGAGAGTAATTTTGAAAAATTTATGATTTTAATTATTTAATTATGATATTTAAATAATAATATGATTTTTGGTGATTTTTAGTCATTTTAAAACTATTTAGGAATCATGAATTATGATTTTGATGTGCAGCTAGTGAAACCCTAGAGACTGTCTACCCTAGAGCCAAACCATATGATTTAGAATATCTATTTATCATTTTTAGCCTAGGGATAATTTGGTCATTTTGCCTTATTAGAATTATTTATTTATTTATTGGATTGGCGATTGTTGATTTGACTTTTACTAGTTGTGACTTAAGAGACTAACCTAGATGTTGACTCTAGTTAAGGTGACTAGGTTAGCATGGTGAGACCCTAGTCTAACTTAAGTCAATCTAAGTTAGTCATGTAGGAATCAAAACTTGAATAGAAGGCTTAGTGAATTGGTCAATAGGCTTGAGGCTTAGGAGATTGATTTCTAGACTAGTGCAACTAGGCCCATAGCCCATTAGACTAAACCCTAACCCTAATTTCATTCTTTATGACCAGCCACTAGGTCATTTCCAACCATATAAAATCTCTCCTCCTACTGTTCTTGCCTCTTTTATTTTATTTCTCCATTTGACAAAAACCAAGGTTTGTTCCCTTCTTTAAAATTCCCATTTTATTCATTTAACCTCCTTTTTCATCCTATTCTTTTGCATTGGGTTCTAATTGATGTTTATAGACTGTTGGTGGAGAGCCATTTCAGTTTGGGATCAATTTGGAGCTTTGGGCAATCAAGAAGAATACCCCCCATTGAAGCTTTTTCATGCTATTTGCACCTATAGGTAAAACTCCACAAATTGCTCTAATATTCTATTTTCTTTGAATTTAGGCTATATCTAGGTGTCCCCTAGCTGTCCCTAGAATTTGGTTGGATTTCGTGTCCGTTTGGTGTCTGTATCGGACACGTGTCATAGTGTTTAGGAAGGTGTTTGATAGAATGTCACTAAGGAATTTATTTTTAATTTTTGTAAAACTAATTACATGGAATTGTAGATCTATATGTGTATATTATATTTCATAAAGACTGAAATTATTTTGGTGTCGTTTTTGTGTCGAATTTGGTGTTGGACACGCTGCACGGGGATCGGCTAAGTGCCCTGCTGCCCGTGTCCTGTTTCTCACTGGACACGCCACCTCTTCACACCAAAATTGGTGTGGACACTCCTTGGGTGACTGACACGAGGCCCATAAAATTTCGAGGGGTGTTATTTAGTGGTTAGGGAGAAATCACGTGCGCACCGATTCCTCACTGTGTGCACGCGCGCGACAATCACTCACTGATACGCGCATTTTGACACGACATGGCGATACTTCGTCAGGGTGCAGGGTGACACGTAGGTAGCCCTAACCTAGGCGAACCTCTGTACACAAGCATGAGACTCGTTTCTCCTTTTGTCGAGAGCACGAAGGCCCGACACGGCAACACGAGGCCATGATTATGCACTGATTCATTGATTTTTATTTTCATTGTTTGGACACTTCGTGTCCAGTTTCCTGGACACGAATGGACCCCCTAGACACGTATACATGGAGGGAACATTCGTGTACACCTGTTTTGAACTTTTGAATTAGTTTTATGGATTATTGTGTTTAAAACAAATGGGATTCCTGATACTTAACTGGCAGTCAGTTTTAGGGATTAATGTATATTCACTATTGGATTGTGGGTTTAGTTTGAATGTAGGTTCACTTAAATACATCTAAAATTAGCTAATATTTTAGGTTGTGATTAGCATGGATTTTTAGTTTTCGAAATTTGTATTTGGTTTGATTGAACTGTCAAGTGACTGATACACTGTTTTTTCCTGATTCTGTTTTCAGAGTTTTAATCTTTCTTAACTGAATTATTGATTTTAATGATCAAGATTAGTTCATTTACACATGTGTTTGATTTGTTAAGTGTTAGGTTCATGTGGGTGTTTGGTTATAGGATTCAAATTGGCTTGGGACTGATAAATGTAAACTGTCACTTGCTAAGTTCCTGAGATTTCCTTTTCTTTACTGAAAACTGAAATGATGTTCTCATGAAAACTAAGTTTCCTATATGTAAATCTGAAACCTGGTTGAATGTTAATGTAGTCGGATTTAAGGTTGTGTATAAATATATGTAATTGTTTGTTTAATTTCATTGGTTGAACGATGAGATTAAACAGAAACCTGAGAAACATTTTGAACCTGAGAGTTTTTCCCTTCTTATTCAAAACTGTGAACTTTGTTCTCAGGTTACCTGAGATGTATCCCAGGATTTGGTTGGTTTTGATTCCAATTACCTTTCCATGTTGGTATCCAGATTTCGTGTTTAGTTGTTAGGTTTCAGTTTACTGTTTTTGTGTTTCCTGTTGTTGGTTTCAGTTCAGTTTTATAGATGTCAGTTCAGTTTCTTACACACACACACATATCTGAATACTTTTGACACATCCACACACATTTGTCACGGCCTGCACCCACTGTGAGGGTACGAAAACGTAACAACGTCCAGCCTACGCCGCAGTGTCGGTGGTAGAACGCTGTCCTAGGTCACAACATTTAACAATATAAGGTATCTGAACAGTATATACACTCCGAATGGAGGTGACAAAACAGAACAGTCTCAATCACATCTAAGGCAGATATAGAATAGTAAAGGTAGATAGAGAGATCAAAACCACAATGTAATACAAATAAGAGAAAGAGAATCTAAGTGTCTAAGATAACAACTCAAGAACATCCAGCTCAATACAAGTCTCTAAATATATACAACATCTCAGAACAACAACTAAAAGTCGAATAAACAATACTGAAAGAAAAGATAAAGCCTAGCTATCTTGCTTAGACTATGGGAGTAGCATCCTGTATTGCAGCTGGGTCCTCCAGAGGAACCAGGTCGCAGGTGTCGTCTAAGCCTGCTCTGTAATAGGTGGTACATAGGGCCTCATTCTTTGTAATATTTTCAACAGGTCAGTCAGGACAGGAGCGAGCACAATACATCTCACGCAGTTCATATCAAGTTAGGAAATATAAAGCATGCAATAGAGTAAGATACAGGAAACGCTGAAAGAAGAATGTATATGAAAAACAGCAGAGACTTGATAATAGAAAATATCTATATATGATAAGCAAGAACTATAAGCAATATGTGATTTAGAGTACAATATGGTTATGTAAACGGTTTAGGACAATGCAATGGTAACTCCATTGTACGTGAGTGCACAATAGACATATACAATAGTTATACAATGTTGTACAATAGGATTTGATTACATAACCAATTCTACTCCCCCTCCCCAATCAATACACAAGGATCCACTCCAGTTACGTTGTCTTATACAATATTGTACAATATTATACAATAGATGTACAATGTTATGCAATAGTTGTACAATGGTCTATCCATGGGACTCATGTGATAATGAGAGTACAATATGCATAATGAGTATACAAGGATAAGGGTATTCAATAAATACAATATGTAAGTGAAACGCACATCACAATATGTATTTAGTGAATACAAGGGGATAACATCTCAAAAGAAGATCCATATAGTACCAATCCGTGATAACAATCGTGTCAGCATCAAGTACAGTAATCTAGAGCAAGAATGTAAATCTAGACAAGTATGAAACGGTCAGAGAATGTACTCGCCTGATAACTGAATGTCCGAAGAGGATATACTGCCTGAGAAGAGGTGTTTGTCTTCTAATCAGAGCAACACAAGTTACAACATGTCTAAAATAATAAAATAACTGCTACAATGCATCTGCATGCTGTCTAGGTCAGGCTAGACTATAGTCAACACTTGGTCAACTCTAGTCAACCACACTAGTCAAACTAGGTCAAGTCCTAGCCCAAACAAGTCTAACAAGTCTCACTAGGCCTAACCAAGCCTATACTAGTAAGCACACACCATATCTAGGCCATACAAGTCAACTGCACACCTATACTGGCATTCAAGTCACACACACAGGCAATGAGCCATAGGCTATGTGCCCTGTATATAGGCTATAAGCCATAGCTATATCATACATAGACCATTCCATACATTCACACATATCAACTATATCTAATTAAATATAATTAATACACATTCATATAAATATAGGCTATATGTTAATATCACATATAGGTGTACACACACACACACACATATATATATATATATATATATATATATATATATATATATATATATATATATATATATATATATATATAGGGTGATAGAGGGAAAGACATGTGAGGGTGATATATAGTGTGTGGCATGGTGTGGTGTAAAACTGAAAACAGTGAGTGTGGTATAGTGTAGATATACGTGTGCTAGGAATTAGTGTGTAGCTACATTGGGTGTGTGATCATCATGAGTGTTTGTGTAAAACCTGAAAACAGTGAACCACTTCCCATCTCATTTCTAACACAATTGACATGACACAACCTATAGTGAATTTACATGCCTGTAAATGCCTGAGCATGGCAATGAATCATTCAAGTAAGTTTAAGGAAGGAAATGAAATCAAGACAGTTTCTAAAAACAACAGGGAACTAATTTGTCAGTTCACTTCAAATTAGTGCATAAACTCAAATTTTCGAACACAATATGACAGTTAACTCCATGTGAACCCAATTTAGCATATAAAGTAACATTAGGAAAAATAGTGCCTTAGTGTGATAGGGAAATATAATGGAGAATGTAGATTCATGAGAACCAATCTCAGGTTGGTTTCCAGGAACCATGATCAATAATAGTTATATGTGAAATCGAATTGCCAGTTTAACATTAAACCAGTTTGACATAGGAAACTAACATGGGGAATCAATATAGGAAGCTAAACATGGGAATTAACATTTCCATTCAGTTGGAGAGATGGAATTTAAGTGACAGTGGAATAAATGAATCAAATGACAGTGAACCACAAATACATGAGAATTCAGTTATGGCAATAACATTTCAATCATCAATGGAAATCTGGAAATCAAATTAACAGTTCTAAAGGAAATCAATTTCAGTGAAGAATTCTCAGTTTTAAATCTGAAAGTTAATGACAGTTTATAATGGAATCAAATTGACAGTAAAATCTATTCAAACCAATGAATCCCATTTCCCTTTGAAAACCAATTCCATTGACAGTTCATATTAACAGAAGTGAATCAATTGAATTCAACAACCCATTGAACTAACTATTAGCTATCAAATTCGAATCTACTTACACATGAACTAATCAATGAAATAACGAAATGGAAAAAGGAATTTGCAATTCAGTTTGACAGGAATTTAAAGGGGATCATTCGTCAGTTTAATAAGTAAAAACAATTGACAGTTAACAGTCCATTGATTGTTCGAAATCCCATTTCAGAAATTTGAATCCAAACCTTAATGCAAACCTAACCATCAGTAGCTAAAACATGTGTAGGATCGATTATGACAATTCAAAACATCTGTTTAGGATCAGTTTACAGGGAATTAGAACTCATGGTTAATGAAGTGTACATGGTATCAATCCATACATTCAAAAGTCTAATTCAACATCGAAATCAAATTCCTGAACATATAACCTAGTCTAACATGTAAAAACCAATCTAACATGAACTAATACACATGTACAATCAATTAATATAACAAAATCATTAATTAAACAATCTGAAACTGGAATGAACTCAGAGTATTATCAGAACAGAACATGTATCAGTCCTCCATAGGAATCATCAAATTCGAACATTAAAACACATTAACATAATGAAATAAGAGTTGGTATTAAATAAAGCATATGTACACGTGTCTTGTGTGTCCTCACGTGTCCAGGAAACACGACACAGGCGTGTCTAACACGATACAAACACATGGGGTGCACCCAGTGTTGCACAGCGTCGTGCACACGTGCACGTGTCTGTAGGACACGACACGTGGGCTCTCGTGGTCATGCCCACGTGTAGACCACGTGTAAGGCTACACATAGGACCCAACACGACACGACCACGTCCTGTCCAGAGTGGACACGACTCGCGTTTCAGAACACGATTCGTCTGAATACGGTGCGTGCATGTGACCAGTGCGCGTGACTCCGTGTGTCCGACATGACCCCGTTAGACATGAGGCTTGGAGGAAAGGTTCGCAGATACTGCCCCCTCCTCTCAGTCCAATCACGACTCGCTAAGTGGCCTGTGCAGTGAGCACGAGGCCCCGAGCAGCAGGAGAAGCCATGGCCGTACGCGGGGCTGTGTCCACGAGTCCAGTGCGACTCAGACACGGCTCGAAAACACCTCAGTAGTGTAAATCATACAAGCAACATTAAGAACTAATTTCCTATTCAAAAATATTTTAAAAACAGCGAGAAACAATCCATTGAGACATAGGTCAAACACCTAATTAGCTTACTGATACGTGTCCGATACGGACACGTATCCGACACAGGTTGGGTTCAGTTCCAGCCCGAAGCTAGAGGGGACCTAGGTCTATGCAGCTATGATGATAAAGCAATAGTTTAGATAGGGTTTGAGAGATTACCAATAGGTTTCTCCTAGCTCAAAAATTGAAATGAACAGCCCTCTTCTACTATAGCCCGAGCACAATTAGATCCCCAAAATAGTCCTCTACCTCCATGGACAGCAAGAGGGTGATGGTTAGGTTACAATGCAAGAAGTTTGGTTGAAAAAGGATGAGAAATGGAGAATTTATGAATGAATGAAGTTGGAGCTCACCTTGTTCTTGAGAAATGAGAAAATGAATAAAGGAGGCAAGGGTTTTTGGGAGGGATTAAATAGGGGAAATCCCAAGGATGGCTGCCCTAAAATCTAGGGCTAGGGTTGATCCAAGGGTTCTCCATCAATCCAGACAATCAATGGCTAGATGAAACCTAGGTAGCCTATCACTAGTCTTAACTAAATCAATATGACTAATGACTAGCCAAAATCACAAATCATGACTAGCCATGACTAACCATGACCAATCCCAAATCTAACTTAGTCTAACCATGACTAACTAGGACTAATCTAGGTTAGGTCAATTCTAGGTTAGGCTAAACACAACACAAGGCAATCAATTAAATAATATTCCAAATAAATATATATTAAATTCAATTAATTCAAAATGACCAAAATACCCTTAAGCTAAAAATGATAAATGAAATACCCTAATCACATGGCTAGGCTCTAGGTCAAACTATCTCTAGGGTTACACTAGCAAAACACCAAATCACAAGTCATGATTTTAAATAGTTTTAAAATAATTAAAAATCACCAAAAATTATATTATTATTTAAATATCATAATTAAATAAATTAAAACACAAAATTTCAAAATTACCCTTATTTTAGAAATCTGGGTGTTACACACACATCTGCACCTACACATTAACCTGAGACACTATGTATCTATACACACATGACATTCAATCCACTGTGAACTGAGGACAGTGTATGCATTGTTCCACATTACCCTCACACTGTTTTCCCTATATTTTGACACCCACATTCAATTCATTGAACCTGAAACTGTTATTGGTACAATGTTTTTCACATTGACACTGTTCTTCACATGTTCTACACACTCACACAAATGTTCACCTCTACTATGGAATCTAACCCTCCTCTACATGATTGTTGATATATATATATATATGGATATATATATAGAGTTATCTATACATGTTATGTATGCATAGAGAAGACTGAACCTTACTTCTATATATATGTAGATGTACATATATATGCTTAGCCATGCACGATTGTGAGTTAAATTAGGATGTGTAATGTAGATTGTTTAACCTATGCCATGTGTAGTGTAAATTGTAGCTAGTGTTTGTAACCCAATTCTTGCTATACACTTCATGTAGGTTTCACACACGTCTACAATCTAACCCTCATGACACTTGTCCACATACACCTATACACACATATAGCCTTACATGCTAGTTTCTCTCTCTAACCTTCTCTTTATATATAATGTTGTATATATATGTAATCCTATATACACATAGACATATGAATTCCATGATAAATAGCTAAATGTGAATGTTCCTTGATGTGTGGCTTGTGTTTGGCTTGTGTAGCCTTGGGGTTGATGTGTGCTTGCTAGGATAGTCGTGGTTAGGCCTAGTAAGACTTGATGGGTTAAGTTTGGCCTAGTTGACCTAGTTTAACTAGTATAGTTGATCAGAGTTGACCAAGAGTTGACTTTAGTCTAGTTTGACCTAGACAGCATGCAGATGCATTGTAGATTACAGTTATCATCCCCTGTATACATCTTGACTTGTGCTGCTCTAAATATGAGTCAGATACCTCATCTCGGACATTATATTCTCACAGACATTCAGATACCAGACGAGTACATTCTCTGATCATTTCATGACTTGCTTAGAATTATATTCCTTCTCTAGTTTACCTTATTTGATGTTGTCACGATATTATCATGGATTGGTACTATATGGATCCCTACATTGAGATGTTATCCCCCTCGGGAGCATCGGATACATGATATCGTGTGTTTCATGTACATCATGTATTCCTCGCTCTCATGTTATTCATGTTTCTCATATACTTCGTGCTCGTTCATGCTCACTCGTGTACTCTCATGTGCTCTCATGTTCGGTCATGTTTCTCGTGTATTTCATGTATAACCTATACTTCATGTGAACCTTTCATGGGCCTTCATGTGGAATTCATGTGCACTCAATTTCTGAGCCCTCATGTATACTTTATGTACACCCATCTAAGGACTTTCATGTGAAAATCATGTACGTAACATAACTTGTCTGGATCCTTGTGTATTGATTGGGGTATGGGGGAGTATAAATAGTCATGTGAATAATTCCAAAGTAGTATAACCATGTGTGCCTCTTTAGTATATTCATGTGCAAATCCAGCCGTCCATATTTTGACTTTGTACTCTAAATCACTAGTCACTGGTAGCTCTCTACTTATACTAGATATTTTTATTACAGTTCTCTTTCTATTTACATCATGTACTTTCTTTCAGTTTTATGTATCATACTCTCTTGCATGCTTATATTTTCTAACCTGTTATGATCTGCATGAGATGTATTGTGCTCGCTCCCGTCCTGACTGGACCAGTTGAAAATTTTACAGAGGATGATGAGGAACCCTGCACCCCTTACTATGGAGCTTGCCTAGATGACACTTGCGACCTGGACCCCTGGGGAGGTTCAGGCAGCTGCTGAGGATGATACACATGCTTAGTATAGATAGCTTTGGCTGTTCTTTCTTTTCATGATTAGTTGTTGTCCTTGATTTCTAAGTTGTATATTTTGGAGATGTTGAGACTGATAGTTGTTAATTTTGATTTATTTCACTTCCATTGTACCTCAGTTGAGGATTTTCTCATCTATTCCATCGTGCTATGTTCTACCTTTAGATTGTGATTAAGTTGTACCTTCTGTAATTGGCCTCCTTTTTTTTGAGTATTTTATATTGTGCTAGTTATAGTTAATGACCTAAAACAGCATTTTACCGTCGACACTGCGGCGTAGGCTAGGCGCTGTTACGCACTCGTACCCTCACAGTGGGTGCGGATTATGACACGATATAATACTTGATAAAGCATGTACTGTCCCATCGTCCAATGCTTGGCATAGCATAATTGTCCCACAAGTCTTAATACAAGGCTTGGCATAACCTTTGCTCGTCCCATGAGTTAATTTGTATCGTACGGTTTATGGTATAAGTCAAGTCACCCAAAGAACTCGTCATATAGAATATGACTTTGGCAACAGTATTGCACGAAACATAGTTGGGTTAAGGCATGGCACACAGCTGATTCAAGTGGTATGTCTCACGATTCCACAGTTTGTCATATAGAGAATGCCACGATCTATGGCATGGATGGAACACATCTTGTTCAAGTCAAGTATAAAGGCTATGTAGTAGCCGTTTTCTGGGTTTCAAGAATGGAAAAGTTAACGTGACCATTTGTCGCTAAGACGGTCCCTCAATTGGGAGTCTCTAATAAAGTATATAAATCATGGTTATGAATAAAGAAAAACATGAGTTGATTCATATGGTGAGTTGGGTAGGCACTATTGCATGGTCATGGATAACTTGTGCACAAGGCGTAGTCTTTTTCGAATGAATCGTCGGGGCACCGGTATCATATCGGTCTAGGAGGAAGCAAGATGGCAAAACAGGATGCTGGATATTTCACATAGAAGATTCGGGGCTTCCATGGGCTAATTACCCTGGATGATCGCCGTCTATCCTAGACATACCGCATAGGAGATTCGGGGATTCTATGGGCTAGCTACCTGCACTGGATGATCTACGTCTATCCTAATTCATGTCTAAGATAGCTTCACACTGCTAGTAACCCTTCATATAGATGAGTCAGCATAATAGCGATGATCCGCGTGCATGCCATAGAATGAGTAAAGAAGTATAAGCACGACACGAATGAGTCAAAGAAATTTGTGCACGGTCTGCAACACAAATATGAAGCCTAAAATTTGGTTATAGTAAGAGACACGTACTTCGATACGAAATGTGGCATCAGGGGTCTGGGTAAATGACACAAGTAGTATGAGTTTGATTTGAGTCGGTCGTATGTCGAAACGAGAAAAAACAGTAAGAAAAGTATGAATGGGATACACTATGTCGCGAGGCAAGACCTCGATGTTGTCACACAAATGGGTCCTATGGCACGATCACGATGTTTGTACAACTGGGTTCTGTAACACAGTTTCAAAGAAATAATAGTATGATCACATTGGTTGCAACACTAATAGGCCAGGAGTCTATGTCATAAAATTGATCCTAAGGCAAGAATCGAAAGACAACCGAAAGAATAAGTTGCACTCAATAAATGAACGTGTTGGTTTTGTATGAGTGAGCGAGGGGCTCACACCACCAGTATGGTTGTGTACTAACACCCACATATTTTTCATGCGTAGGTTACATGTACTTGCTCGTCCAGGCAGAGCTCGCTTGGATGCGCTGAAGCATGGAGTTCCTTGGCATTTCGAGGCATGCAGCCGCATTAAAGTCTTCACCTATACTGACATAATGTATGTACATGACCTTCTGAAGCATTCATAGTAGCAAGCTTTGGAACGTCGTATTGAGAGATTAAAGAGAGAGCTGAGTGATTGTATTCTGAAAGAAAGTGAGCTTGAGCGACTTATAATCTTGGTCTTGTGCCACATATGTAATCTTAGATTCAATATCAATAAAAAGCTATTTGCATTACTTGTGTTAGTTTCAACTTTTTGCTGGTGTTATACCGATTATTCAGCTTTCTACTTGGGACTTCTGTGCGATAATCCCGTCGCAAACTGTTGTAATCGATCGTTATGGAATCCGCCTTGCGTGAGCGTAACCTAGGCTCACACGGCATCACGCCTTAGCTAGGATGATCGCTCCTCCGGAAGAGGGACGTGACATAGTGGTATCAGAGCATGACTTTACGTCCTTGGACTTTCGATTAAATTCTTTAACTCTGATGGCTTCGTACTAAATATTATTTTCGCAAATCGATATCGTTGGTGCGCTCTCTCTTAATGTTCCGTGGGATGTTCCATATAATAAGGCTATATATTTTGAAAAATCTTAAGAACGAAAATTCGATGAACACAAGACAGTTTCACGTAAGGCATGGTTGGCTAAGTCGGGCTGGGCATATACACCTAGATTTTGATTAACGTTAACAAAGTTGAGTGTGGGATTCAAATTATGTCGGACAAGTATGGGTTAGACTCGATTCATAAAAATGTTGGGTAGTTGCGATAGAGGTGCTATCGAACGACAATATCATCAATACGATATAAATGAACGTGCTTGAAATTTAAGGAATAGTTCGAACGGAGATTCGAAGTAATCAATTGTGATTCAAAATTTGTTTTAAGGATTTACCGAATGACTTCATCCCTGAATGGTGTAAACGAGTCTATTAGCAAGCATGGTGCTAAATGCAAAGCCATAGAAAGAGTGTTTCAAAGTTAGTTGTGACTTGATAGCTAGTATGAGTTTGGTTCAAACGAACGAGGAAACAGTGCACATCAGATTGGGATTGCGCTGAGTATGAAATGCAAAGTGATAAGAAAAGATAGATTGAATCGAAGAAAAGTTAGGGCGTAACAAACGAATGATTCAGTTGAGGGATCAATATGAATCGTATACAAAAATTAGCACGATTAGAAGTTAGTGTGCATGGAAATGACTCGAATATACGAGAATGACTCTAAAGATTTGGGAAATATGTTGCTTGATGACTTAAGATAGACAGATAAACATATTTGACTTTGGGTTTGAATGAATTGAGTATGTAACTAGTTCGAGTGTTAATGATCGAAATTGATCTTGAATATTGAATAAATTGTGGTTTATTCAGTTTGGATGACAGCATCAGTTGCACGACTCAGAGTTTGTTACAAAAGAAGATCGTCAGGTCGTGTATATCATCGATGGTATTGAGGCGTATCAAAGATGGATGTACAATAAGTCAGGGGTACTCTGATTCTGAGAATGCCGATCGTATAAAATGTTATTATCCAAATGGATGTTGTACATGAGATTTTTATAACAGTAAAAGTTTGGTTGGATAAAAATGAAATTGTCTTAATTGTTTTAGTGATAACCACAACGTTGACGTTCTTGTCTTGTGCGAGCGCAACTCCAGCCTCGCACATGCGTCACGCCAGATTAGGGCGATCATTCTACTGGAACGCTGGCATGGTGATTCATGTCCAGCGGGGATGATCGAACTTAGGAGAGATCAGGGTGTGGCAATTGAATTATGTTGACTTATGGTTTGATGCGAAGGTGAATTCGAGGATTTTTGGACTTGTGATTGACGATAAAGTAAGTTTGAGGATTGGGTAGACCCAATGTGCATATCAAAAATAAATTATTCTAGACTCAAAGCAAGAGTTATGCCCTGAGGAGGATGATTATCCTGCGGAAGCATTAGCATGGTGATTTTATGTCCAGCGTGGAAAATCGAACTTACGGGAGATTGGGACGTGACATATTGTTATATTAGATGACCTTGTGATCGAATACGTAAATTATGTTAAACAACTTAGGGATTATGGTATAAGAATTATGGTTAGTGACAAATTATGTCATGGTGTACTTGGTTTGGATATGATTGATTGGTGGATTATATCGAACATGTCCAAAGAGATAGACTACATGAATTGCTTTTGCACGTACAATATTGATATACCGATGAATTAGTTGAGCAGAACTTACCTAGGTTGGCTTTGCTGAATGACTCAGACCCTTTGAACTAAGTGTTGCAAGTGCAAATAGAAGAATATATGCTCGAATTTAGAAATCGAAGTAATACGAGCTTGGGTAGAAGGCCCCGTACTATCAACTTTGGTTTGACCTTAGGATTGGGGTCAGTATTGAGATTATTGATTGGGAACGGTGTTTTCAATACTGACGATTGACTTTAGCCCGGAGAGATGGCCAAGCAGTTGCAAGGCATCCCAGTTTCGAGAGGTAGCATTAGTACGAATGATCTTGAGGATTGATAGGATTGGATAATAATATTAATGGATGTAATGATTTAATTATGTGTAGACACCAATCACGAGGCTTAGCTAAAATGCATGTATTTTGGGGATGCCTTAAATATAAGAACGATCCGACTCGAGTGGTAATGACAGATTCTCTATCACGAGGCTTGGTTAAAATACATATATTTTGGGGATGCCTTAAATATATGCACAATGCAACTAAGTGATACATTGAATTCAGGTGAGACTAAAGGAACGGAAAGGTATCGAGGATTTTGAAATCGGATATTTCAAATAAAATATTGATGGTAGTGCAATAGTTGGATTTGAAATAAACTTGAATATTGATCGAGGCATTGATGCAAGCCGGGTTTCGAAGATTGGCTAAGGAAGGGTAACACTGGGTTTCGACTAAAAGACGACCAATGGATGACTTCATGAAAATTTTGATTTAGAAAATATACTAAGGATACCGCTCGGGTGGTTTGCCTTAGAACTAAGTTGTCCGTATGCGCGACGAGCTTAGCTTTTCCATGTTTGAGATAAGTTGATGAGTATGTACTCAGTAAGTTTCGAGGATAAAACTTTTTCTGAGTGGTGTATAATGTAATGCCCCGTCCCGCTCAGTTTAATCGAAGGAATCTAAATGCAACGGCGTTTGGACATAGGCATGCAACGGCTTGCTCGAAGTCCCGCTCGACCGAGGCAACTCCTCGCTCAGGTGGGTGGCTTCCATAAACTTGCCTCTGCTTGGCTGTCACACTAATAAATTGGATGTTTTCAATTACAATGAGTAGGTATGCTAATAAAAAAAACGAACCTACATAGCTAACGGAAAAAATTTCGTATTCAGTCAAATGAGCATAGAACAACGAATGGTCGAGTTGCACCTAGATATCATCTCACGATGGCTTTCAAATTGACACTCGATCTTTTGTCCCATGGCTTGGGAGAAGGAAAAATTGGTATATTTTGCCGCAAGGCTATGAACTTAGCATAGTCATAGGTGTCGCACGATATAGTGCTGGATAAAGCATGCACTGTCCCACCATCCAATGCTGGGCATAGCATAATTGTCTCACAAGTCTCAATGCACATTTCCACGATACAAGGCTTGGCATAGCCTTTGCTCGTCCCAAGGGTTAAGTTATATCGTGCAGTTTATGGCATAAGTCAAGGCACAAAGAACTTGGTTGTTCAAGTTGAACATGTGTACGATCCCACGGTCTCAAGGCTCACCATATAGACTATGACTTGGGCGACAATATTGTACGAAACAAGTTGGGTTAAGGCACAGTACACGGCTGATTCAAGTGATATGTCCTACGATTCTACAGTTTGTCATATAGAGAATGCCATAGTCTATGGCATGGATGGAACACGTCTTGTTCAAGTCAAGTATAAAGGCAATGCAGTAGCCATTTTATGGGTTTCAAGAATGGAAAAGTTAACGCGACCGTTTGTCGTTGAGGCGGTCCCTCATTTGGGAGTCTCCAATGAAGTATAGAAATCATGGTTATGAATGAAGAAGAACATGAGTTGAATCATATGGTGAGTTAGATAGGCACCATTGCATGGTCGTGGATAACTTGTGCCCAAGACGTAGTCTTCCTTGAAAGAATCATCGGGGCACTGGGATCATATCGGCCTAGGAGGAAGAAGGATGGCAAAGCAGGATGCTGGATATATTGCATAGAAGATTCGGGGCTTCCATGCGCTAATTACCCTGGATAATTGCCGTCTATCCTAGGCATACCGCATAAGAGATTTAGGGCTTCCATGGGCTAGCTACCCACACTGGATGATCGCTGTTTATTTTAAGCCATGTCCAAGATAGCTTGATATTGCTAGTAACCCTTTATATAGATGAGTTGGCATAATAGCGACGATCCGCGTACATGCCTTAGAATGAGTAAAGAAGTGTAAGCACGACACGAATGAGTCAAAAAAATGTCTGCACGTTCTGCAACACAAATATAAAGTCTAAGATTTGGCTATAGCAAGAGGCATCTGCTTCGGCACGAGATATGGCGTCGGGTGTCTAAGTAAATGACACAGATAGTATGATTTTGATTTGAGTCAGTCGTATGTTAGAACAAGAAATGACAGTAAGAAAAGTATGAATGGGATGCACTATATTGCGAGACATGGCCTCGATGTTGTCACACAATTGGGTCATATGGCACGACCACGATGTTTGCACGATTGGGTTTTGTAGAACATTTTCAAAAAAATAATAGTATGATCACATTGGTTGCAACACAAATAGGCTAGGAGTATATGTCCTAAAATTGATCCTAAGGCAAGAATATAAAGATAATCGAAAGAATAAGTTGCACTTAATAAATAAACGTGTTGGTTTTGTATGAGTGGGCGAGGGGCTCACACCACCAGTACGGTTGTGTACTGACACCCACACAATTTTCATACACAGGTTACAGGTACTTGTTCGTCAAGGCGGAGCTCGTTTGGACGCGTTGAGGCATGGAGTTCCTTGGCGTTTTGAGGTGTACAGCCACATTAAAGTCTTCACCTATATGGGACATAATGTATGGACATCGCCTTCTGAAGCATCCGTAGTGGCAAGCCTTGGAATTTCGTATTGAGAGATGCGAGAGAGAGAGAGAGAGAGAGAGAGAGCTGAGTGATTTTATTTCGAGAGAAAGTGAGCTTGAGCAACTTGTAATCTTGGTGTAAACCCTTAAACCAAAATTCTTCCTTTTTGTATAATTTTTATTTTTATTTTTATTTTTATTTTTATTTTATTATTGTTTATATCTATTCTCATGGTTAATTTAGTTTATATAATAGGAAAATGTGAGTTATGTGAAACCAGGTTGATAAAGGGGTTTTGCAAATATGTTCCAAATTCAAAAGTTCAGGAATTCAAATCCTTTCATTTGGCCGACCTCATGAGGATAGAGCCCTATATCTTCTTTAACTTCAAATTTTGTAAGGGAGGGTTCTTCAAACCCTTATTAGTGCAAACTGATTTTCCAAGGGCCCTTTGTGCAAAAGTGAAATTTAAATTCCTGTTGATAGCCGATCACCGTGGGTTCAAATCCGATCCCTTCTTCAACAAGATCTCTTCCAAGCCTTAGAGAAATCGACCTAATCCCAGAACTTGTTATATAAAAGGAGAGTTGTAGTCAAGCCTTCCTCTACAAACCCTAGCAGTATATTTCTCTCCCTCACTAAGGAAACCAGGCAGAAAACAAAAGGGAGTTCCAGTTCGATCGAGAAATAGTCCAAACCTGTCATCACCATCAAGGAGGTAAGCTAATCTATTTTTGGAGTGGTAAATCTTGTCATTTATTATGAGTTAGAATTAGGATGCATAAGTGTATGATTAAAATCCTAAGAGGAAGAACAACTGGGTATACAGGGAATCGAGACTACTGGGTGTCAGAATTGATACTTGGTATCGGCTTTGATACATGGTATCAGATTGCATCCGATACCAGATTGACACTTTGTATCAGATCATACCCTATATGTCAATTACACCAATGTGCACCTGATACTTTGTCTAAGATTGTATGCCTGCATATGGGAGTGTCCGAATACAGAGGTAGGAAAGAGTCTAAAACTAATAGATGAAGGTGTCTCTAGTAGTCCTAGGTTTCTTAGATAAAGAAATCATATAGGTACAGGGAAGAATTTGGGTGACAGTAGTGTTATACTCTGTTGGTAGAGTATAATAGCCTGTGTACGTGCCCAGCTCTGATACATGATGAGTATCATAGCCTGTGTACGTGCGTACTGATTTTGAAGGATCAGTTTAGGTAGCGGGTCATGGCTGGTACAAGCAAGTGTACTGGGTATAGTAGATATCTGCAGGAAAGGCTCGTTAGGGAGTTAACCACAATAAATTGAGAAGTATCTATATGGATACTTGTGTATAAGAATTAAGAGGATAATGTTAATGTCATTTTCCAAATATCAGTAGTGTCCATTGAATCTAGAGAGTGCAACAACAACCCACATCTATTTACAAACCCCAAAAGAAATCCGATGTTTGTGTTGGCCTATTTAGGAGTGTATAGATGTACCAGTTGTGTTTCCTAAAAAGTACATTATAGAGTTAACAGTAGACTTTGCGTCAAAACATAAATTTTACCATGTGTCCTCATTAACCAAGGATATTTGTCATGAGTAGATAAAGTAGAGAAGTTAGGCTTTAGAGAAAACTGGATCGAAGATGCATTGAAGTATCAATTGCACTTTTAAATCGACCTCCATATAAGGAATCATTAATCAGTTAAGGAAGATATAGGGGAGTTGGTATCAGAACAAGGGCAAGGGTCTGTGTCAAGTTCAGAATATAGGAGAATAGGCTATGCCTACCTGGGTAGTACATGTTAATTAGACTAAGTTATACATGAAGTTTAGTCTCTGTTTAAACAAACGGAGTAGAAGGAAGGGGTCCATGAGTGGGAGGCAGAACAGTAGCCTCCTAGTAGAATCTCGAAGAAGAGAAGTTCCTAACCATGTTAGAAGAGGGAGAAAATATTAGACTAAGAATATATGTGTCTAATAGAGAATTTTAGACAAACCGGGTGTACAGGGGTATCATGTATGGGGCCTACCAAGTTCCTACATGATAGGCATGACAGCAAACGAAGAGTATCAGTCTGCATACTGTTACCTTGAATTAATACCATATGTTAGTGAAGCCATTGAAATATCATATACCCAACTGTAGAGAGAACAGAGATGGGATTTGAACCCACATCCTTCCAAACCAGAACCTTAATATGGCGGCTTAGAGAAACTCTGCAGTATGTGTTCCTGCTACTACTGTTCCTGTTGTTTATTCTCTAGCTAGATTTCGTTAAGGCTATAAAGATGGGAAGGTTGTGCACAAACTTATGTGCAGTAGGAGTAACTAGGAGGTATCATCCATATGTGTGAGGGTCAAAGAAACTCTCATGTCCATATGCAAAGCTATACCTATAAGATATGTGAGTATGATCCTGCCACATAATAGGATAGGCAGCCTAGTACACGTAATTGAGAGTAGTGGGACAGTTGGGAGTTATATCAAGGTCAGATTTAGGTAGCAGTTGCCATTCTGAAACAGTGGGTATGAAAGGAAGAATATGTTGCGGCTGGCATTGTATACATATGAAAGAGGTAGTGTGAAGAGTAAGTGGGCTACCCATGTATCCTAACCAATAGGTAGGGTATCAATAGACTTATGAACATCTCATGTATTAATCCTGTAGCACATATGTCAGTAAGGAATACATTGGTACCAGATAGAGGGGAGTGGCCATGTAACACATGAATGTAGGGCTGTAGCAGTAGGTAAAATGCCATGATTACAGCAAGGAATAGGTTTACTTAAGTATGGGAAGGTTAGAGTATGAAGAATTAACCCTATATGTAGATATATAAGTATAAGTTTGTCATACAAACAAGAGATATCAACCAAGCCAACCTATCTAGTTAGAGAAATCAAACATGGTTAAGACTCAAGGCCCAAAAGACCCAGCAGATAGGTAACTCTACTTTTGAAGCACTTATTGACATGGTAATTCAAAATATAGGTTGGAGACATTGATTCAGCACTTGACCCATGCAGTAGCTCAGGACCACAGGCAAGTATACCTTGCCTCTCTTTACAGCTTTATTTATATGCTTATTCTTTTCATTATTCATTTCTCCTGTTTGAGAGTTGACATGTGTTTCTCGTATCATGTATACTAGTTCTCTAGCTTCATTGGTATATAGTCATTGTTCAAGATTGGCCTTGTAGTTCATATTGGACCTATTTCTCACGTGTATTTAATTGAGTCGTATCATAAAATGAATGCGCTATAATTGAACTTCTATTTCCTATTTGTCGTTCTCTCAACCTGCGAGTCCACACAAGGAGCGAGGGTTAACTGTTTGCACCTGCGAGTCCACACTAGGGGCGAGGGTTAGTGATTAGTTTCAAACCTGCGAGTCCACTCTAGGGGCGAGGGTTTGGTATCCGATTGATCACTTGACATGTGTTCACTTGTTTTCTTCTAGGAGTTCATTTATGCGTAGTTGTTCTTATATTCGTGTATCGTGATTGCTTAGTCTTTTTCCTGTTTATATCATGGATTTCCTTCATGCATGATAAACTGTTAGAAAGGCATGTTTTTATGTATCTTGCTAGTCTTCTGAGGACATGATGATCTCTTAAGGTTTAGCTAAGTTTGAGCCTGGTGCACACGAACGGGTTTGAGCTAGCTTCAGACTACGGTACTACTGTAGTGACGATGAATTTGATGTTTAGCCTAGTTTGACTCTGTTTATTTTATTTCATGTCTTTACTTTATTTGTCTATTGGTAGTGGATTTGTATCCACCGGACGTGACTTGGATTCTTGATAACTTGGAAACATTTCAGTTCATTTTATATTATTATCCAGTATTCAATTTTTTACTATTCATGTGTACTTATTGAAGGTGATGGTATCTTCTTTCCGTGGATGAGATCTAGACTGCCATGTTAGTTCTATAGATTCTATGACTTGTGTATACTAGACAACGTTCTACCGCCGACACTGCGACATAGGCTGGGACTTAGACACAGACTTGTATCCGAAAAGCGGGTGCAGGTCGTGACACTTGGCCTCGTGCCACATATGTAATCTTTGTTTCAATATCAATAAAGAGCTATTTGTATGACTTGTGTTTGTTTCAACTTTCTGCTGGTGTTTATACCGATTATTCAACTTTCTGCTAGGGACTTATGTGCGATGACCCCGTCGCAAGCTGCTGTAATCGGCCGTTATGGAACCCGTCTTGTGTGAGCGCAACCTAGGCTCACGCAGCATCACACCATAGCAAGGACGATCGCTCCTCCGGAGCGGGGCGTGACAAGGATCACCTAACCATTCTATTTGTAAATGTATTTTAGAACAATACTCAAATTAAGGAAAATTGACTGACCATGACTACACGGTAGCGCTTCGAAGAGTCGCTAGCATAATACATAGGTAGTGCTCAAATAGTCGCTAGCAAAATACTAGGTTACGCCAAATGAGGCACTAGCAACACCCAATGACTCGACACAACATTGCCAAAGCGTATAGTATATGTCTTCCCAACCAAATGCTCCTATCCAAGTTGTATCCACATCACGTTAAACTATTAATTGCTAAGTATTCTCACATGCAATCCTATTATAATTAAGTCCTATCGTACGTCCCTTACGTACCGATGTCTAACCAAATATGCAAGTAACAATTCAATACGATACTCACAACCCATGGAGCATATGTGTCATGGCCAAAAAAGATATACCAATATCTTAGAATAATAGGGTGGTTCTATAAAACTAAGTTAACATGCATAAAATAAAGAAAAACAACTTCAACGACTAACTTGGTCGCTTGCACCCAAGTATGACTTGGACGTACAGTTTAATATAAAATAAATAAATAACAAAAAAATGATGAAATGACGGTAAATAAACATAGTATATTAGTAAGGTATACTTGTTTGGTGGTCGTGTGACAATATAACGACGTCCAACAAGTGAACCCGTCAAGTCAAAGAAAGCAACGAAGGTGGAACTTCCGCAAACGTCTCCGGATGGTGAAATAGATATCACCAACATTTCCAAAATAAGAAAAATGGCTAAAATAGACTACGCATAAGTCCAATTTTGGACACAGGGGTAAAATTGTAATTTTTTATCAAAATGATGCCCTCTATTAGACCCGCTTTGTACCAAAAAATGTTCCAAACCTAATGGTCTCTAAAGTCAACAAGTAAATACCAACAAGTCTAGTTTTTCTTTATACGAACTCAAATGTATGTCCAATTTTATATTTCGATTATTTGTACACAAAAATGTCCATTGATCGGATCGTGGAGCCCACAAAATGGTGATCCGGTCAACTCTCATAATTGAACCAAACTTAGCTCACAGGACCAAAAAATACTACGAGTAATGGTGAAATTTTTGTTCGCGATGTGACAAGTGTGCACAAAGAAACGGATTGATTTACAAAATCACCAATACAGGGTTTTTGATTGATACACATCGAATTCGTCGTGCACACGCAATCAATTCGAGTTCGTTCAAATCCTACAGGTGCATGAAGTCCATACGCACCTTTCGATGCAACGGGTTTGCGACCATGTCGTCCAATTTATCAGGATGGACTCAGTATCGAAAAAATTATTGATTTTAAAAACTATTTTTGTTATTTTTGGAACAAATTTTTAACATAAAAATATACAAAAATAAAACTAAAATAGGGTTCCGATCTCGTTTAGGTTGTCTAAAAGTTCGTTTAAAGAGATTTTCAAATTCCTTGATGTACGACCCAAAATTGACTTTCGAAACTACTCAGGATAGTTTCTGTAACTAAAAATTTATAATTTTCTTTATTTTGGAACTCGATGTTCTTTGTGTATATCGCAAATTAACAAAATCCACTTGATGGGTTTTGTAGGTGTTAGATTGTCTACGCGTAGGATTTTTCGGTTCGAAAACTAACGAAAGATGAGGGAGAAATGGCGAGGAAGATG
>JANAVB010008704.1:17500-33508 GCA_029216955.1 Iris pallida | reverse complement strand
CGAACACCGATACAACCCCGTCGAGAAGGAGTACCTTGCTTTGGTATTCGCTATACAAAAGACACGCCACCACGTGACGTCAGACGATCCATTTCATATCTTGAGTCAATCCACTCATAGTTCTTATAACAAAGCCAGGAGCGCTAAACTTTCGACTAGCTATATGGGTAATACTATTATCACCATACGATATGGTATTCGTCCCACAAAAAGCTGTCAAGGGCCAAGCATTGGCCGACTTCTTAGTCGCACACCCGATACCGAAAACGTCTAAACTATATGAGGACATCCCGGACGAGGCATTAGAGACCAATATTACTGAAGATAATTCCATCTGGAGGATGTTCTTTAATGGTGCTTCAAGAATAGGAACTTGGTTATCCATCGTGCCTATTCCCTCGGAGAGCCATGGTCCAACAATGTGGTAGAGTACAATGCCCTCATTATCGGGCTCTAGTTAGCAATACAACGAAGGGTCGAATACCTCAAGTCCTATGGTGATTCAAAACTCATCGTCAATCAGGTTCAAGGGCAGTATGAGGTCCATCATGAAGACCTACTTCCCTATCATGAAGCGGCCCTGGATATCATCTCTACCTTCGCTAGGATCTTCATAGAACATATGTCGCGACTATAAAATCTGGTAGCAGATGCTCTGGCGGGCCTCGTCGCCTCCTTGGCAGTGCCCCTTAGGACCCAACACTTCGTCATAGTGATTGGCCGAAAACTAGTGTATCCCAAGAACAACCTGTGCATGTGCCTAAACCACACTATGTAATCGAACACCAACATCAACGTCAGGGACTGGCGGTTTCCATTTATCGACTATGCAGTTAACGGAATCCTTCCTGACGACCCAAAAAAAGTCGTCTCTGTCAAAAGACGCTCCCTCCGATTCTTAAGATACGACCACCAAGATGCTGTATCATCGTTCATACGGCGGGCTTCTCCTCCTATGTCTATCAAACGAAGAGGTGATCGAAGCTCTCCAAAAAATCATGATGGTACCTGCGGAGCTCATCAACCTAGTCCAAAGCTACAATATCGACTCCGACGCATAGGCTATTACTAGCCTACCATGATGGCAGATGCCATCAAATATGCCAAGAAATGTCGAGCGTGCAAGTTGCATGATGACTACATTCATTGACTTTTGAAGTTTCTACACCTTACGGTAGCCTCGTGGCCATTTGAAGCCTGGCATATGGACATAGTTGGATCGATTACCCTTCCGTCATCCAGAGGGCATCGCTTCATCTTAGCAACTACCGACTACTTTTCTAAGTGAACGGAAGCAGTACCTCTATCAGAGGTAAAGAGCTCAAAGGTGATTAACTTTATCAAGCATCATGTCATCTACCATTTTAGAGTACCTCAGAAGATCATCCATGACAACGGTCCACAATTCATAAGCCATGCGTTCAACAGATTATGTGATAAGAATCGCATCCAAAATGTGGCGTCTACCGCCTATAATAGCTATGAATGGACTGGCCGAAGCCTTCAACAAGACGATTGTCAAACTCCTCAAGAAAATTGTGTCATCTAACAAAGCGACTGGGACGAGAAGTTAGGCGAATGCCTTTGGGCCTACAGTACAACGGTCCCGACTCTAATGGGTAATACTCTATTTTCTCTGGTGTATGGGAGTGAAGCAGTCCTTCCTCTCAAAATCCTAATTCCCTAGATATGAGTGGCCATTACAAATCAGTTAACAGACAAATACAATCAATGTTGCCGACTACAAGAGCTAGAGGCGCTTGATGAAAGATGACTTCTGGCTTATTAACGCATCGAGCTCTATCAGGCTCGCATTTCTGGAGCCTTCAATAAGAAGGTTAAAGAAAGAATGTTCCAAGTGGATGACCTTGTCCTATCAGTCAGAAGGCTAATGGTGATGGCTCACAAAATAGCCGAAAAGTTCGAACCCAAATGGGAATGCCCCTTCATCATAGAGACGGTGTACTCTAACGGTGCCTATCGACTCACAAAACCTAATGGGGACTTATTTATGATGTCGATCAATGACAAGTTCCTAAAAAATACTATGTTTGAAGCCTATCAACATGTATTTCCATATCCCCAACAAATTTCTATGAATTCGGCAACCGGGTTCACCCCTCTCAATCATCATATGTCTCTGGAGCCCAGCTCCTCTAAGATATTGCCTCATCATTTCCCCAGTAGAAAAAAAATCCAAGTCTATATCACCTTTGAATTATTTTCTATATCCCTACGGAGTCCTATACTACCTTTGAGTAAGATAACTCTAAAAGAAAGTTTACTACGTCCACAACACCTCTAAGTAAACATTCTTATCCACACATAGAACATCCACGTCCTTGTTACCTCTGAGTTTGTTCTCTGTGTCCCTACAAGAGTTTAGCCTTACCATGTTCACATAACCTCTAAGTAAGAAAACTTTATTTCAAAATCTCATGTTACCACATCCATATTACCTCTGAGTAAACATGTCTACCAATCAAGTTTCATCATCATCTCAACTTATCATCAGTACCTAAAACCAAGGTGTGTTAAAGATGCTAAGTCCACAAAATTCTACACAAGTTCATGACAAAAGTGAATAAACAAAATTTCTTTATTTCTTTTTCTCATAAAAAGGAAAAAGGACTACATTTCAAATAAAATAAAAACAAAAGAAAAAACTAAGTATCGGCCCACAGCTGGCCGATGCGGCATTTTAGAGCTTCTGCCCTGGACTGGACATTCGTCAAAGCCCGGCATTCGACCTCGCGGTGCATCGCTCCATCGTCCTTAAAGGCGATGATGTTGGCATATTTGGTGTCCAATTCTGCCTTCTTCTCGGTCAGTCGGGCTACATGTTGAGTAAGCTCCGCCGCCTCATGACTAAATGCGTCCTGCTTAGCTGCCGCCTGTTGAGACTCAGCTATGAATTGGGCCCGTTGTTCCTGGAGTAGACAGAATCTGATTGTCGGCTTCTATTACACTCTCGTCCAAAATCTCTTACATGTTGACTTGGGCCTCCATAGCCGCAGCAAGTTCAAGCTCTTTGGCGCTAGCCTTGACTATGTCTTGTTCCAGGGTGGTTTGGCTGGATGAGTAAGCTGACTCAGCCTCAGTAACTTCAGAGATAAGACGACTCTGTTTCTCTCCTATCAATAAGAAGAGATCATTCCGCTGGAGGCTCTGAAGTTCGGTTAGACGATGGTCGAGCTCACCAACCGACACCTCCAATGCTTTAGCTATAGACTTATACCCCTCGTGAGACCTTATAGAGGCAACTCGTGAGAGCGCTGACGTCTTCGCCACCGTAAAAGATGTCATCCCCATTTTCTAGAAACAGGGGTATTTTTGTCTTTTTTTAATTTTTAGATTATTTTGAAATTATTTATTTATTTATTATATTTTGGGGTTATTTGAGTCGGGTTCGCATTTCAGCTCATTCCGACTTGTTTCGACTTGTTTCGGGGACCCGGGGTAGTGTTGACCTTAGCGGGCCCACACACTAGTTAGCCATGGCCCACATGTTAGTTATTTTAGTTAGTGACTAGACTAATTATTTTTGGTTAGTATTAATTTGGTTTAGTGGTTTAGGATTGACTACTACCCCCGACTTAACCCCTTACTATTGTATTAGCAAATAGACTAGAGAGGGGCTTTTGGACCTTTCCCATATAGGACAAAATAACCATGTTTGGCCGGCCATGACATATGGATGGGCTCCTCCATCATTTCATTATTTCATTTTCCACTCTCTCTCTTGTTCTTCCCCAAATTGATTTGAGAGCAAACCCTAATCAAATCATCCCCAAATTAATCCGTTTCTTCACCAAATCTTTATCCTTCCTTCTCCATTCAATCCAAGGAAGGAGCTCCTCGAGTTTGAGAGGATTCGGAGCTCGTTCGTGTCCGTTTGGGATTCCTACGTGTCGGTGGTATTTCGGGATCGATTCGAGTCACCGAGAGGTATAAATCCTTTTCCTCTCTCATTTCTCTCATTAGATTCATTTTGACCTATAGGAATGACCCCCATGGTTTGGTGCCCATTGGTGTCCATTTCGTGTCCATTTGGACATTTGTAGAGGTGTCCAATATGTAGGATCGTGTCCTAATAGGAAAACCCCCTATTTGGACACAAGTAATTTGTTTGTGCATTTATTTTGGTGTGTTCTAATATTATTCCAGATTTTTCTATGTGTTAGAAATGTGTTTCCCTATGTATCATATTGTATTATATTTTCTAAAACCTATGAGTATATATATATATATATATATATATAATATATATATAATATATATATATATATAATGGCTTATATATATAAGTGTATATATTTGATAGGAATGATGGTGTATGATACTTGATGTTGGATGGGGGAGAGGCTCACAGTGGTCGGCCAAGAGTGGGCTGAGTTGTGTGTGTTTGTTAGTATAGTGTTGGTGTTTGGTTAAATGTTTTAGAGGGGAATTGTGAAGAGGAGTGATATGGTTGAGAGTGAGTGGTAGAGAGTTTGAGGAGTGTTGTGAGGTTTAGAAATGAGGGGGGGGGACCCAGCTGCAATAGCAGCATCAGGACAGCAGCATTTAGCCTTCATGGCTGTCCTGCATCAGTCCCCTTTAGCCCCAAAAATCTGTCCAGGTTTTGGCCTTCATGGCTGTCCTATAACCCAACAAATTCAGTCCCCAAACACCCCTCATTGCAGTCCAGTTTTAGACCATAAATAGCTGTCCCAAAATAGCATATAACCCCCACTTTTCAGTCCTAACAAAACCCCTTCATTCAGTCCAGGTTCTACCATATAGAGGCTGTCCATTTCCCCAAGTTTCAGTCCACCAATCCACACCAAAAACAGTCCTAAAACTCCCCTATAAACCTGCCATAAACCAGTCCCTACATTGCCTCATTGATGTCCAGTATTGGCCTATAGGTGCTGTCTTTACTCAAATTCAATCCCCAAAGGAACCCTTCCTTGCTGTCAAAATTAGCCCCATATTTAACTCCAAACCAGTCCCCATATTGCCTTGTGTGTGTAGTTGTGAGGTATTGTGTGGGTATGTGAGAGCCTACATAGGAGTGTAGTTAATGCCTATAGGATAGCCTATATCTAAACTAATAGGACACCTATAGGAAAGCCTATGAGTGTGGTTTATGTGAGTGTATTTGGTGAGAGGGTTGTGTGTAGATGAGTGTGATAGGTTATGAGGGTAAATACATGATATGAGTAAGGTAGATAATAAGGTAAAACCTATACGTATCCGAACATAGCCTAGATACCTAGGATACCCATAATTCTTGGTAGGTAAACCTTAGATAGGTTGATATCTAGTTACCCTAAGGAGTCTAGGCTAGTACCATGGATATTTGCGGGGTTTTCTTGGGATTGGGCAAGGTATCGGGATTTACCTTGGTAGGGTAAATGTTAGTTTTGCCTAAGAATAGGGTATGTGTTAGGAGTCTAAGATAGGATTAGAACTTGATTTCCTTGGTTGGTAATGATCAAATATAGTGCTCATAGACTAGTTTTGATGTCGGTTGACCATTTTGACCAAAAGTCAACAAAAGTCAACTGAGAGTCAAACTTAGCCTTTAAGCGACTAGATTTGACCGAAACTAAACCATAGTTGACCAGTTGACTGAAAGTCAACAGTTGGTCAACATGTGACTTGTTTGACCTAGAATTGACTCCGAGTTGACCAGAGTTGATCAGAGTTGACTTTTTGACCAAAAGTCAACTGTAAGTCAACCCTTGACCCAAATTGACCTAGTTTGACTTGGATTGATTCCTGTGACCTTATTTGACCTTGATTGTCCTAGTGTGACCCAGTTTGGCTCAGTATGACCTAGTTTAGCTTGATGTGACTTAGGTTTGACCTAGATTGACCTAGAATTCATTTAGAATGCATTGTAATGCATCTTATTATCATTTTTGACTCATAGTGACTTGTACTGTTCTATAGGAGACAGACACCACTCCTCGGACAGTATATTCTCTTCAGACACTCAGGCTATCAGGCGAGTACATTCTCTGACCATTTCATACTTGTCTGGATTTATATTCTTGCTCTAGATTATTGTACTTGATGCTGACACGATTGTTATCACGGATTGGTACTATATGGATCTCCTTTTGGGATGTTATCCCCTTGTATTCACTAGATACATATTGTGATGTGCGTTTTACTTCCTTATTGTATTATTGAATACCTATATCCTTGTATACTCCTTGTGCATATTGTACTCTCAGTATCACATGAGTCCCAGGGATAGACCATTGTACACTGTTGTATAACATTGTACAACTATTGTATAATATTGTACATCCATTATATAATATTGTACATCTATTGTATAACATTGTACACTATTGTACAAGATAACGTAACTGGAGTGGATCCTTGTGTATTGATTGGGAAGGGGGAGTAGAATTGGTTATGTACTCAAATCCTATTGTACAATATTGTATAACTATTATATATGTCTATTGTACACCCACATACAATGGAGTTACCATTGCATTTTCCTAGACCGTTTACATAACCATATTGTACTCTAAATCACAGTTGGCTTACAGTTCTTACTTATCATATTTAGATATTCATGTTATCAAATCTCTACTATTTTTCATATACTTCTTTCTTTCAGCGTTTGATGTATCTTACTCTATTGCATGCTTTATATTTTCTAACATGATATGAATTGCGTGAGATGTTTCGTGCTCGCTCCTGTCCTGACTGGACCTGTTGAAAATATTACAGAGGATGAGGCCTGCGTAGACACCTTCTTTGGGACAGCTGTAGATGACTCGTGTGGCCGAGATTTCTAGCCTGATCCACTAGCTTAGAGACTGAGGCTCCCTAGCCTAGGTTTACTATTTCTGTCTTCTGAGATCTGGATTGTATATATTCTTTCATATTCAGTATTAGAGACTTGTATTGAGTTGGATGTTCTATTTTGTATGGCAGTAGACACTTAGACTCTCTCTCTGATTGTATCCTGTGGATCTTTTATTCCAGTATTTATCTATCTATCTTTTATTTTTATCATTCTGCCTTAGATGTGATTGAGATTGTATATTGCTATGTCACCTCCATTCAGAGTGTATATACTGTACAGGTACCTTTATGTTGTTAGATGATTGACCTAGGACGGCGTTCTACTACCGCCGACACTGCGGCGTAGGCTGGGCGTTGTTACGTTCTCGTGCCCTCACAGTGGGTGCAGGTCGTGACACGTTTTTAGTGGTGGCCCATGCATGTCCAGTTTATGTAGTGGTATTCGAACTAGAGTATCACTACAGCCTGCAATAGGATTATGATATTCTTGAGGTACTCAATCACATTAGGAAAAGCTCTTAACTAGATTCTTGTTATCAAATTCTTTCTACTTTAATACTTTCTTTTGAAATAAATTGCCCTCCCTTGATTTATCGCTTCTTTCTCAGCAATTGATACCTTTGTTTGATCTGTCTTCAGGATGGTGGAGACGCGGTTACAATGTGCCATTCATGGAGATACTGTAGAGGGGACTGCTACCTCTCAGCCAGTTCAGCAGGGTCGGGAGGCTACAGCTCCTGCCACCTCTGCTCATATTGGGACTTCAGCAGCAGCAGCAGAGGGTATGCCTTCACCAGTTCGGGGGCAGGACCCAGTCATTCCAGAGGTGCCTTTCCAGCAGCCGTCGCCTATAGGACACGTGGATGCGGTACAGATGTTTGCGTACTTTTAGCAGTTTATGGAGATGCAGCAGACCCGGCAGGAAAGGGGCATGGAGCTGGCCATTACGACAGTCGCAGCTCGACCAGTTGTCCAGCAGCCGAAGATACCTGGGATAGAGCAGTTCCAGAAGATGAGCCCTAGAGACTTCCTGGGGACGGAGGGGATTATATATGCTGACGAGTGGATCAAACATATAGAGGAGATCTTTCGTCTGGCCCGGATACCGGCAGATCTTCAGATAGAGGTAGCAGCTAGCCGGATACGAGATCTTGCTCGCACCTGGTATCAGTCAGACCCCAGGGTGGGGTTAGCTGGACAGACTTAGAAGGAGTTCAAGGGCTTCTTCAAGAAGAAGTTTTTTTCCAGATTCAACACTCAGAGCCTTAGAGTCGCAGTTCGAGAGCCTAGTCCAGGGGAGTCTTTCAGTGGAGGAGTACGCTGGGGAGTTCGGCCGCCTCAGCAGATTCATGGAGGGTTTGAGCGAGGCGACGAAGGCCCAGAGGTTTCGGAAGGGTCTGGTCAAGGAAGTCAAGTCCTTGACCAAGGACAACAGGGATACCACTTTTGAGGAGATTTTGACGGGAGCCTTATTGGCGGAGGATGATCTTCAGCTTAGGCTCAAAAGGGGGCGAGACCCAGTTGGGGGCAGCAGCAGCGTAGGACCGGCCAAGAGGCTGCACGTTCAGCATCAGTTTCAGCAGCAATATCAGCAGCCGATGGTCCACTTCCAGCAGCAGCAGCAGAGGCCTGTTCAGTATCAGGGACAGAGACATGTGCAGTATTAGCAGGCACCCAGGTAGCAGCAGAACACTATGTGCAACTTCTATAAGAAGCAAGGCCATGGATGGGACGACTGCAGGAAGAGGCTGGGCATGTGTTTACTTTGCGGTTCAGCGGAGCATCAGTGTAGAGAGTGTCCCAAGAACCCGACACCATTGGCTCAGGTAGCACCAGGAGCTAGGGCTCCGGCAGGGCAGCCGAGGGGACCACCATTGCAGACTCAGCAGCAGATGTTCGTACAGCATCAGCAGCAGGCCGGAGGAGGCCAGCCAGGGCGAGCTTTCACCATGACAGCCGAGGATGCTCAGGTCGTTGGAGATCTAGTTGCAGGTTCCGTTCCTTTGATTCAAATTCTGCAATTACTGCCTTGAAAATTCAGTTCCATCTATTCCTATCTGTTTCCTCATTGTTGATAAGTTTGATCTGGTGTTTCAGTATGATTTAATTTTCTTCTGAGATAAGTCGTATGTGCTAGGTCGCCTTGAATATGAGATTTTAGAATCCTCTAGGGTCATGCTAGCAGGCATAGTGAGGACATATAGTTGGACTATGGACGTATTTCTCGGGTATGGAAATTTAAGGTTTTCGCTGCCAAGCGCGCGACAATGCAAAAATTTTAAATACCATAGTTCTAGAGGTATGTACCATAGTTGAGGACTCTGTGATTATCGTAGCCTTTCTCACTGGCATGACGGAGATTCTGAGTATCATGATGATTGGATAGACGCATACGATTATCGATTTGTGTGATTTTCTATGGTTTTGTTTTAAATTTTGGGGATGATTTCTTTTAAGGTGGATAGACTTATAGTGTCTATTTTAGAGTAATTTTAAAATTTATAAATTTAGTCATTTAATTCATTCTTTGATTCTTGAGATTTTAATTATTTTAATTTTTAGCCATGACTTGGGATTTCGATATTTTACTATTGTTGGTTTTAATTTCGAGGACGAAATTCTTTTAAGGTGGATAGATTTGTCACCCCCACTTTCTAGAAACAGGGGTATTTTTGTCTTTTTTTTATTTTTAGATTATTTTGAAATTATTTATTTATTTATTGTAATATTTTGGGGTTATTTGAGTCGGGTTCGAATTTCAGCTCATTCCGACTTGTTTCGACTTGTTTCGGGGACCCGGGGTAGTGTTGACCTTAGCGGGCCCACACACTAGTTAGCCATGGCCCACATATTAGTTATTTTAGTTAGTGACTAGACTAATTATTTTTGGTTAGTATTAATTTGGTTTAGTGGTTTAGGATTGACTAAACTACCCCCGACTTAACCCCTTACCATTGTATTAGCAAATAGACTAGAGATGGGCTTTTGGACCTTTTCCATATAGGACAAAACAGCCATGTTTCGCCGGCCATGACATATGGATAGGCTCCTCCATCATTTCATTATTTTCTTTTCTACTCTCTCTCTCTTGTTCTTCCCCAAATTGATTTTAGAGCAAACCCTAATCAAATCATCCCCAAATCCTTCTATTTATTCACCAAATCTTCATCCTTCCTTCTCCATTCAATCCAAGGAAGGAGCTCCTCAAGTTTGAGAGGATTCGGAGCTCGTTCGTGTCCGTTTGGGATTCCTACGTGTCGGTGGCATTTCGGGATCGATTCGAGTCACCGAGAGGTATAAATCCTTTCCCTCTCTTATTTCTCTCATGCATTAGATTCATTTTGACCTATAGGAATGACCTCCATGGTTTGGTGCCCATTAGTGTCTATTTCGTGTCCATTAGGACATTTGTAGAGGTGTCCAATATGTAGGATCGTGTCCTAATAGGAAAACCCCCTATCTGGACACATGTAATTTGTTTGTGCATTTATTTTGGTGTGTTCTAATATTATTCCAAATTTTTCTGTGTCAGGAATGTGTTTCCCTATGTATTATATTGTATTATATTTTCTAAAACCTATGAGTATATATATATATGGTTATATATATCATTCTATATATATATATATATATATATATATATATATATATATATATATATATATATATATATATATATATATATATATAAATATATATATAAGTGTATATATTATGATGGGAATGATGGTGTATGATACTTGATGTTGGATGGGGAAGAGGCTCACAGTGGTCGGCCAAGAGTGGGCTGAGTTGTGTGTGTTTGTTAGTGTAGTGTTGGTGTTTGGTTAAATGTTTGAGAGGAGAATTGTGATGAGGAGTGATATGGTTGAGAGTGAGTTGTAGAGAGTTTGAGGAGTGTTGTGAGGTTTAGAAAGGGGGGAGGGGGAACCCAGCTGCAACAGCAGCATTTGGCCTTCATGGCTGTCCTGCATCAGTCCCCTTTAGCCCCAAAAATTCGTCCAGGTTTTGGCCTTCATGGCTGTCCTATAACCCAGCAAACTCAGTCCCCAAACACCCCTCATTGTAGTCCAGTTTTGGACCATAAATGGCTGTCCCAAAATAGCATATAACCCCCACTTTTCAGTCCTAACAAAACCCCTTCATTCAGTCCAGGTTCTACCATATAGAGGCTGTCCATTTCCCCAAGTTTCAGTCCACCAATCCACACCAAAATAGTCCTAAAACTCCCCTATAAACCTGCCATAAACCAGTCCCCACATTGCCTCATTGCTGTCCAGTATTGGCCTATAGGTGCTGTCCCTATTTACTCAAATTAAGTCCCCAAAGGAACCCTTCCTTGCTGTCCAAAATTAGCCCCACATTTAACTCCAAACTAGTCCCCATATTGCCTTGTGTGTGTGTAGTTGTGAGGTATTGTGTGGGTATGTGAGAGCCTACATAGGAGTGTAGTTAGTGCCTATAGGATAGCCTATATCTAAACTAATAGGACACCTATAGGAAAGCCTATGAGTGTGGTTTATGTGAGTGTATTTGGTGAGAGGGTTGTGTGAAGATGAGTGTGATAGGTTATGAGGGTAAATACATGATATGAGTAAGGTAAATAATAAGGTAAAACCTATACGTATCCTAACATAGCCTAGATACCTAGGATACCCATAATTCTTGGTAGGTAAACCTTAGATAGGTTGATATCTAGTTACCCTAAGGAGTCTAGGCTAGTACCATGGGTATTTGCGGGGTTTTCTTGGGATTGGGCAAGGTATCGGGATTTACCTTGGTAGGGTAAATGTTAGTTTTGCCTAAGAATAGGGCATTAGTGTTAGGAGTCTAAGATAGGGTTAGAACTTGATTCCCTTGGTTGGTAATGATCAAATATAGTGCTCATAGACTAGTTTTGACGTCGGTTGACCATTTTGACCAAAAGTCAACAAAAGTCAACCGAGAGTCAAACTTAGCCTTTAAGCGACTTGATTTGACCAAAACCAAACCATAGTTGACCAGTTGACTGAAAGCCAATAGTTGGTCAACATGTGACTTGTTTGACATAGGGTTGACTCCGAGTTGACCAGAGTTGACCAGAGTTGACTTTTTGACCAAAAGTCAACTGTAAGTCAACCCTTGACCCAAATTGACCTAGTTTGACTTGGATTGATTTCCTGTGACCTTGTTTGACCTTGATTGTCCTAGTGTGACCTAGTTTGGCTCAGTATGACCTAGTTTAGCTTGGTGTGACTTAGGTTTGAGCTAGATTGACCTAGAATTCATTTAGAATGCATTGTAATGCATCTTATTATCATTTTTGACTCATAGTGACTTGTACTGTTCTATAGGAGACAGACACCACTCCTCGGATAGTATATTCTCTTCAGAAACTCAGGCTATCAGGCGAGTACATTCTCTGACCATTTCATACTTGTCTGGATTTATATTTTTGCTCTAGATTACTGTACTTGATGCTGACACGATTGTTATCACGGATTGGTACTATATGGATCTCCTTTTGGGATGTTATCCCCTTGTATTCACTAGATACATATTGTGATGTGCGTTTCACTTCTATATTGTATTTATTGAATACCTATATCCTTGTATACTCCTTGTGCATATTGTACTCTCAGTATCACATGAGTCCCAGGGATAGACTATTGTACACTATTGTATAATATTGTACAACTATTGTATAACATTGTACATCTATTGTATAATCTTATACATCCATTATATAACATTGTACACTATTGTGCAAAATAACGTAACTGGAGTGGATCCTTGTGTATTAATTGGGAAGGGGGAGTAGAATTGGTTATGTACTCAAATCCTATTGTATAATATTGTATAACTATTGTACATGTCTATTGTACACCCACGTACAATGGAGTTACCATTGCATTTTTCTAGACCGTTTACATAACCATATTGTACTCTAAATCATAGTTGGCTTACAATTCTTATTTATCATATTTAGATATTTCCTGTTATCAAATCTCTACTGTTTTTTATATACTTCTTTCTTTCAGCGTTTCATGTACCTTACTCTATTGCATGCTTTATATTTCCTAACATGATATGAACTGCATGAGATATTTTGTGCTCGCTCCTGTCTTGACTGGACCTGTTAAAAATATTACAGAGGATGAGGCCTGCGTAGACACCTTCTATGGGACAGCTGTAGATGACTCGTGTGACCCAGATTTCCAGCCTGATCTACTAGCTTAGAGACTGAGGCTCCCTAGCCTAGGTTTTACTATTTCTGTCTTCTGAGATCTGGATTGTATATATTCTTTCATATTCAGTATTAGAGACTTGTATTGAGTTGGATGTTCTGTTTTGTATGGCAGTAGACACTTAGACTCTCTCTATGATTGTATCCTGTGGATCTTTTATTCCAGTATTTATCTATCTATCTTTTATTTTTATCATTCTGCCTTAGATGTGATTGAGACTGTATATTACTATGTCACCTCCATTCGGAGTGTATATACTGTACAGGTACCTTTATATTGTTAGATGATTAACCTAGGACAGCGTTCTACCGCTGACACTGTGGCGTATGCTGGGCGTTGTTACATTCTCGTACCCTCACAGTGGGTGCGGATCGTGACAAAAGATCGGCCCTGCTCCAAAATAGTAGATACCCCCTCTTCAAGATCTTGTAAAAGACCTCGACCATAAACTTCACATAGTCGTCGACCTCGGCTAATGTTTGAGGTGTCATGGGGAGCATCTCGAAAGTTCCATGGGAGCCAGACGGGCAGCAAAACTCGATAGAGACATGATCTTCTGACTTGGTGGAGTAGCTACCACCTCACAAGTCGAACCTCCGGCCATCAAAGCATCGAGATTAGATCCCTCTGGGAGACCCTGACCCGGGTACCTCCGGGATGACCTCCATCGGTACCAGAACTAGGGTCTACGGAGGACAACATCTCTGGAGGTGCCGTCCTAGTCACAGTTCCTCAGGAGACGTAGGCGGAAGCAGTATCTTCCACGACAGGGTCCTTCCCCGATCAAGTACTGTCATGGTGGACTCATCAATGTTAAGTCTTGTTGTTGCTCGTACAAAAATTGGACTCAGTATCTAGGTCAGTTCCTCTAGTTCGCTTCATGTAGCTAGGGTAGGTGTATGACTCGACGACAGAGCTGGTTCCTCTATTGCGCTTTCCATTATCGGGGTAGGCGTAGGAATCGACAGCAGAGCCAGTTCCTCCATTTCTCTTTCTGTCATAGGGGTAGGTGTGGGACTCGGCAGCAAAACTAGTTCATCCATCTCATCCCTATGAGTCAACTCAGCAAAGACCTCCCCTTCAGCTGTCCTGAATTGGTCATCTCCCTCAGTCGTTGGTTTCTTCTAAACAACCCTGACCGTGACATTTGGGATATCAGTCGAAGGAGGCGAGTCATAATCCTCTTCTGTCTTCTCTTCGAGGGGAGCCTTCAATACCTTCATTTTTTGAGGCTGGTCAGCGGCTTCTTCACCCACTATGTCGGTACCCGCAGCCAATTTTTCCATACTTTGTGAGGCCCCCGTCTGATGCGTATCTGTAAACAAAATATGGTCATTACCGCTATCGAAACACACAAAATTATGTATAAACAAGATTACCTAAGGCACTCATCGAGGGCGGGTCAACATTTAGTGATCTCAGCAGGTCGCTAAAGTCATCCTTCGCGTAGTTAAAAGAGGTGGGAGTATGGAATCAAATTATGTCATCCTGGTCCTCCTCGTCCAGAGACTCCACGACCGGGGGGGGTACGCTCCTCGGAAGAGCTGGCGACCTCCTTCTCGAAAGAATCATCCAGGAGAAGACTCTCTCGGTCTCTCTACGGAAAGAGCTATTGTGGCCCTTGACTTGGACGCCAAGACCTTCCTTAGCCTTTCGGCGCCGAAGGACCCACTCCCATTGAAGCATGCCTCTTGAGCTGATTATCTGCGGATTCCACCAACGATTCTTCTCTCTTACCACTGGGGCAGCTGCAGGTACTGGAGCACCCGTCGGACGATACGCCTGGGCTCTCATGATCGTGTCATGGGATACCTCGAGCTGGGTCCCGATGATAAAACCCTTCTTTCTATTACAACTGGGAGATAGAGTGTTCGCCGAACAATAAAGCTTGACGGCAGAGTACAAGATATACGGACTGGGATTCAAAAGTGTAGCTGTAAAATGCACAAGTACAACTAAGCTTGGGCTCCATCCAACAAGCTTTCAATGTACCCTAAGAAGTTGCTAGGGTTGTCCAGCATCAACTAACTATATCCGAGTTGACGGGCAAAACGGCTTGGTAGATACGATTCCAGGAAGCAGTGGTTCCTATTCCGATAGACCAGATGAGAGGGTCGAATGCACTACAACCAAAGCAACCCCCACATCAGAAGAGCAGAAGTATCTATGCCTGTACCCTCCAACTCCTCATCAGCTTCAAAGTCCAGAAAAAAGGGCCAACCTTAGAAATGTCCCATCCTTGGAGCTGGGATAGAACCCTTCGACAAACGGGGGCACCAGTATACAGCCACTTCCTTCTACGGTAGCGGAGGATAAGGGCATTGCCCCTTCCACTTTTCTAATTTGGGGTATTTTAGTCATTGTATGATATTTTAAATTTTTGATTATTTTATTATTAAATCAATTAGTGTTTTAATTTTGAGTAGTGCTTTTGGTAGTAACAAATGGTTTAACCATAGATAACCTTGATTAGAGACTAACCATGTAATTAGAATCCTATTTAGCTAATTAGATTTCAATTTAGAGCATTAGTCCTTTTTAGGAAACAAATTAAATCATTTTTAGGCTATTTTAGCTTGTGGCCTTTTGGCATTTTTGCTAATAGACTTTATATGGATTTTAATTGCATGGTTTGCCCATCCTAAACCCTAACCTAACCATAACAAACCCCCTGGCCGACCAAACAGTAGTCCCCCTCTTTATGTGTAAAACTTTGTAGCTGTCAAGTTTCTCAAACCTTAGAAATAACCTCCTCTTCCAAAAGTCCAATTTTCTCAATTCTCATCCAAACCCATCCAAACGAAGTGTGTTGCGATCCTTGGAAGGAGAGGAACTTGATGTAGACTTTCTAGCAAGGAATCGGAGGCGTTAGACCGGAGAAAATCGACGTCTGCGTTTGGAGGCTCGTTTCATTGAGATATTGACTCTCAATAGGTAAACCCCTCTAAACACCTATAAATTCTAA
>JANAVB010008704.1:0-15000 GCA_029216955.1 Iris pallida | reverse complement strand
TAAATAGGACTCAGATACTCCTGTTCGGACTCATATTCTCATCAAACATTCGGGATATTAGGCGAGTCCATTCTCTGATCGTTTTATACTTGCTAGGAATTGTATTCTTGTTATAGACTAATTTACTTGATGTTGACACGATGTTATCAGGGATTAGTACTATATGGGTCTTTACATGAGATGTTATCCTCCTCGGGTACATCGAATACATCATGTCATGTGCTTTTCACGAATATCATGTATTCCATGGACCTTTTATTATTCATGTACACTCATGTGCTCTCATGTACTCTCATGATCTCATGAGCTTCATCTATAAAATTTTCATGTATAATAACATAACATGTATAGATCCTTGTGTATTGATTGGGGCACGGGGTAGTAGAAGTAGTCATGTGAACAATTTCAAAGTCGTGTAATCATGTATAAACTCTATAGTGTAATAATGTATAAATCAAACCGTTCACATGTCTATCTTATAATCTAAATCACATAGCACTTACAGTTCTCTATTACCATATATAGATATCTTTTCTTTATCAGATTATCTCTTTCTCTTCATGTTTATTTCTTATAGCATTTTATGTATCTTATTCTATAGCATACTTTACATTTCCTGTTATGATATGAACTACGTAAGATGTATTGTGCTCGTTCCTGTCCTGATTGGACCTGTTGATAAAATTTTATAGGTAACTTGGAGGATCACAGCTAGCCTAGAGGACACTAGTAGAGCTTGGAGTAGAGGTCTAGAGTTTTGTTTATCTTATTTCTTGTTGTCTTGGAGATGTATTTTATTTTAGATATTAAGATTTTGTGTTGTTAAACAATTGACTTATTTTACTTTTGGTTGTATCCCTTTTGTGGATTTCTTATCTATTTCATCGTGCTGATTATCTGTAGCCTTCTTTCCCGAATTTTTTTTGAATTTTTTATTTATTTATATGATTTAAATGGTGATTTTTAGAATTTTATAAATAATTATTTAGTTAGTTATTATGGTAGATGACTTTAGCCATGGTTGAGTTTTGAAGTACCAGACGACTAGGAATCATGGCACGGGTAGTGCAGTGGCGTGCTTTGACAAATGTTTAGCCATGGTAGGAGAATGTCAAGCCATAAGTGAGTCCCAACTAGAAAAACCAAGCCAAGTTACGACATGACCACTATAAATAATTTAATTATTTATTATTAACATTATTTGACTTTTAGGTGACCCGGTTGTACCAATTTAGTTCAGACCGCACCCGAACCGAGCCTAAGCCTACGTAGTCGGGTAGGTGCATCCAGAGACGTCCGTATAGATAGGTATTGTGTATATGTATAGTTGTATTTTATTTAATATTTTAGAAGGAAATGGTATAAGTAGGTGTTATACATTTATTAAATATTCAAGTGATATGTTATTTTAAAAATATGATAAATAATAATCTTAGATATCTTTGAGAATTATATATATATATATATATATATATATATATATATATATATATATATATATATATATATATATATATATATATATATATGTGGGCCTACTAATAATCATAAATATTATTTTATTACTGATTCTAAGAGTGGTAAAGATATGTATATATTAGATTTTATTATGATTGTATAAAGATTTTTAATAAAAGAAAAGAAATAGATATAAAATATACAAAAAAATATTGTAGATAATATTTTATATTATCTTTTGATTTTATTTGGAATTATTTATTAAGTTTTATTTTGTTAGTAAGGATAATAGGTGATAAGAGGAATATAGATATATCTATATAAGAATAGAAATTAGAATAAAGCAAAGCAATCCCAAACTGAGCTTAAGCCCAGCCCATACAAGCCCTTTTCCCCCATGCCATACCCGTTTTCTCATCTTCATCTATATATATAACCACCATATGCTACTTGGAACAACCCTAGCCGCAAGTATTCATTTCGTTACTCCTCCTTCATACACTTCTTCTTCTTCTTCTTCTTCTTCTTCCTCTTGGAACAAGTCTCGACCAATCCCACTCCTTTCAGTAGACAACACCAACTACCTTCCCTCCCCTATCGAGTTCCTCCTCGTCGAACTCGTGTCGTGGGCACTACGACCTAGCAGCAAGGTCCTCGCCTCCCCACACCACCTTGCAAGGCCAAGAGGACCTCCTCGTCAGCAACCGAACGTCCCCGCGTGCGCCGGCCACGCGCTCGGCCCTGCGTGCGCCTGTGGTCCAGTCGGGCTGCACTGTCGCCACACACCAGAAGCAGCCATCGAGCCCCAGCCTGCCATCGACCTACCAGTCAGACGAGCCTAAGCGCCAGGCCCTCGACGATGTGTCCCCGTACGACCGTTGCCAGAGTGGCAGCAACTGAGCCGAAACCACATGCGTGCAAATCCTTCTCGACAACTTCGACAACAAGCAAGGGAGCCAAAGACCACCGCTATGTCGTACAACCCCGACGTTCGATCCTGCTGGAAGCCTACTAGCATACCAGACGGAAGTCAACGTGACACCATTGCCTCCATTCGTCGAGTGACAGTCCGCACCGAATCGTGCTGCCGAGACCGTGCCATCGTTCCAGGAAAATTCTCCGCCGAGCAATCATCTTCGGGATATAGTCAAAGAAATTCGATGACTAACCACTGGTAACTCTCTCCCTTATGTTGGTAGAAGAAGAATATAATATAGCTAGAAAAAATTCAGTGTGCGCATAGCAGTTGAATAACCCAAATTTTTACTTTTTACGCGGGCTGACAGCAATGGTAATATAGGAAGAAGTGGTTACTATTCAATATTCACTATTTACATATTAAGCATGCATACAGGGCCGGCCCCGCGGTTTGGGTTGCCTTAGACGGAGCTAATTTTTGTTGCCCTTTATCCCTATTGAAAGATAGATGTTTAATTTGGATTTTTGTTGGAGCGGTCCTAAGAAAACTAAATGGCCTAGGGGGTTGCCCTATAGAGGGGGGTTGCCCAAGCCCGAAGTCTTGTCAGGCTTACCCCAGGGCCGGCCCTGCATGCATAGGTGCTTCCAATTTCTTTTATTAGGATTGGAAGGTTAGAAGAGTCTAACATGCGCACCTAATAAATGGCAGAACCTAGCCTAAGGAAAAATGAGTTTTGTTATTAAATGATACTAAAAGGTTTTGTGGCCGAGCCATGCATGCATGCTGCTAATATTTATATTACAAGGAAGGTAATCTTTTCCTTTTTCAAATTAGCCCACCAAACTTGAAATAATTACAATGTTAGTTAGAATTTACATAAAATAGATGCATGCATACAAATATATATGCTGGTTCCTAAGCATCAGAAAGAGACTTTTCCTTTTGGTTTGAACACTTTTGTATATACACCCTATATTAATCAAGTTTTGCAATTTAACTCATTTTATATGTTTCTTACGAATCAAAAGAAGTAGTTCACTTTTTATTTAAACCCCCAATATTTATTAATTATGATTTCACCCCTTCACTCTTTATAATATAAAAACTGGTAATAGGTGGTTGAAAGAAAATATAATTTATAATAAATAAGTAGGATAACCAGTTAATTAAAATAATAAAAGAGAAGATATATCTATAGTTTGAATTATTAATCGTGTTATATGCTTATTTCGGGCCAGGCTCCTTGGAAATAAGTCTTAAAATAGGGACTTGGTATCCTCAGCGGGCTTGGACAATCTCCAGGCAAGTATACCTTGTCTCCCTCTACAATTTATTTACATGCATATTTCTATTATTATATAGTTTTACCAGTTGATTATTGATATGTGATTTGTATATCGGCATGCTAGTATATATATAGTTCTTGTTCATAGTTAATTTTGTAGTTCATATTGGATTGGTTCTCTCGTGTATCTTGATTGGGTCGTGTCGTATCATCACCTGTACTTGAACTGAATTGCATCGTGTCATAGGATGAATAAGTTATAACGGAGCTGATGTACCTTGATTTCTAAAGCTAACATACGAGTCCATACTAGGGGTGAGGGTTAGTAGTTATCTATATCTTGATTCCTGAAGCTAACCTGCGAGTCCACATTAGGGGCGAGGGTTAGTAGTTATCTGTCCGCACCTACGAGTCCACACTAGGGGCGAGGGTGACTTCTGGAAGCTAACCTGCGAGTCCACACTAGGGGCGAGGGTTAGTAGTCGTTCAAACCTGTGAGTCCACACTAGGGGCAAGGGTTTGAGTATTCGATTGGTTATCCGTTGACATCGTGACATCGTGTTCTCTTGTTCTCCTCCAGCAGTTCGTTTATGCGTAGTGGTTCTTCCAATCGTGTATAGTCGTATTTTTGTGTTGATTGGTCTTTTCCCGTTTATTTCCTGTATTTTCTTTAGTGCATGATAAACTGCCAGATAGGCATGTTTTTATGTAAAACATGCATCTTGCTATGTCCCCTGAGGACCTGATGATCTCTTCAGGTTTAGTGATTGCATGGAGTAGCTAGTAGTTCTGGATGGCGGAGGATTTGTGATTCTTGTGTGTTTCTGATACGATGATACTCTTGTGGGATTCAGTATCATTATTACATTTATTATCCGCTTGTGCTTTCATCCTTTATCATGAGATATCATGTTTCTTGATTCAGTTTTAGACTCTTGTTATATTTTTTGAGTCTTATCGGACATATATGCTAGTGGGCTATAGACCACGATCCATAGTGTTCATTCATGTTTCGTACACTTATTGTGGATTGAGATATAAAATGTTTTGCCATGATGTGGCAGTTTACCATAGCCGTGACAGCGTTTACGTATTTGAGTCGGGCTGGAGTCTGCTTGATACGTAGCTGGCTTGCTCACGAGCTCGCGTCCAAAAAGCGGGTGCGGGTCATGACAAGTTTTTTTGATGGCCCATGCAGGTCAGAGCATATCGTACCGGTTACGTAACTGTACTGGTACGAGCCTGCAATTATGACTAAACCTTAGACATCTCAATCCACACTGCCTTAAAAATTCTCCTAGAAATTCTATACGTCCTTGAAAACTCCATAATTACTCTCGATTATACTTCCTTGCTTTTTGTACTATTGATTCTCGTTCCTTTTTTATTTTGAGGTGACAAACGATCGTGCTGTCTAGCATTTATCAGAATTTTTTTAGTTATAATATAATATTGCTTGATTATTGAATATTTGGTTGTTTATAGATATGAGGGATTATAGATGCTATATGCTATCACTACAACAAAAAGGCCTATTAATAACGCTCGATAAGACGTATTGATGACGCCTAATACCTAAGCATTATCAAAGTTCGAAATACCTCATCTTCTTCTCATTCCTTTCCTCCAACTCCAAAACCCTAATCCAAGATCCAAAATCCTAAACCTGGTTAGAAAGGAAGGAGGGGATAGGGAGGCCGTTCATAGATGTTCTCATTTATTTCCTATCCCAATTGAAATCACAGAGAGAGATAAGAAAGAAGAAAAAAGGGGTCACCTGTGTTACGCCCTGATCCCGCCAGGGTCGTCCGTCATGCCTGGATCCCTGCGGGATCGATCGTCCTCGCTAAGACGTGATGTCGTGCAAGCCTAAGTTGTGCTTGCACAAGGCCATATACCTGCACAAAACAACTAGTCAAGCAAAAATACACGCACGCACCCACTAGTTAAGCAAAACACTCGCACGTACCCATTCATTGCAGAAAACCAAATATTGGACACAGAGATTTGAAATTGAAATACTTCTTTTATTGATAACTTGATAGGAATACAAGTACAAAGCTTTACAAACTCAGAGTGCCTTATATTGGCTACATGATTGTCTTTGAAACTCTTTTTTGAAAATAGCCACAACGTCCATACATGATATCCCTTTATTACAAGCTAGAATTGAAAGACACCTTCAAAGGAAATGAAAACTTGAAACTTGACTGGAAAGAAAATGAAGCTTCGAGGCAGTCCACAGCTCTACTGGGCTAGACGAGCTTCGGTGCCTCACTTGAAATCCCCTGTCTCCTTTTGGTTTCTGAAAAGGATGCCGACAATGTGGGTCAGCACACATCATGTACTGGCGAGCGGCTCTTCGCCGAAACTCACAAATATCTGCACTAATTCAATATGTGAAGCTACACATTTACTAGTGATCTTTCTACTTGTCTAGGTTCTTTTTAACAATTCATAAGAAACATAACAGTAGAAATGTTCATAACCAACTTACCCATCGTCGACAGTCATCCCTGCACAAAACATGTTAGTACAATTTGCATATGAATATAGGAAGCATACTTTACCATCATCGTTCATTGTTAGGTTTTTGCAATAAGGATTTGTTCACATGCATGTCCTAACTACATGGTGGTCCATGGGCCCGTCCTCCATGATTAGCCGCTGTGACTCAATGGTTCAGCTCGTCGCTAAGGACACAACATTAAAGAGGGTAGCATCTCTCCTAGGCCGATCGATCCCAGGTGCCCCCAGAATCGTCGAGAGACTATTACCTTGTCAACAAGTTGTTCGAGACCAATGCATGACTTTATTCTTTCTATCAAATAAAACCTAGCAGTGCGACATATAGCGACCAGTTCATAACTAGCCTTAATCGTTTGGTCATTCATTTGCATTCATTTCTCATTCGGTCATTCCATAGCATTCAATAACATTTCATTTCCTTTGCAGTCATTCGTTAGCATTCATTCTTTTTCTTATCTTTTGTTATTGAGGTATCGTTGATCACAGGGACAAGGCAACAGAGTGGACTAGAGATCATTTTTATTAGGGCGTACAAATAAATGCAAGCCCGGTTAAAGCAACTCACCGAGATGAATCTTAGTTGAGAGAAGGAGGGACTTCACGCGTCGTTCACGAACAATTCACGCGGCCTACATTGGCACCAACAGTTAATTAGCATACTTTATCTCTTTCTCTCTAGATTCGGAATGAATGCGAAATGCGATGAAAGCGAACAATGAAAACCAATCATCGAAAACCAATACGAAAATGCATTCATCAAAACCAAGCAACGAAAGAAAACATCCAACAAAACTCTTGGATTTATTTCAATAGAAGCCAATCCATCAATTGGAAAGGTTTATTGCATTTCATCCGTGATCAATCGATACCGGCAAAAGTTTCACCAAATACTCAGTTCAAGACTAAGTTAGCAAGCCGTAGGTATTACATAGTGGACTGCGAGGAGCGGGGCAAAATAACCCACTGAGAAAAAGTTTTGTCCTCAAAACTTAAGAAACAACTCACCTCCACTATTGTTGCATTCTAGATCAAGCAACGTGGAGAGATTATAGACGCACGCTGACGCGATGTTGGCAGTCTGCAACTACTGATTGTACGAATGGTCTCGGAGCGACGGCGGGCCTGGAAGCTGCCCACGCTCTTCAGTGTCATTACGATTCTGAGTCGTTCTATTCTTTTTCGGGCAATTCCTGACGGTATGGTCCGGTCTTCCACAGCTGAAGCATGACTTGTTTGCGAACTGACAGACTTCATTGGTATGCCCGTGGCGGCCGTAGTAGGTACACTCAGTTCTCCTGTGCTGATCATTGTCTATCTTATTTTCTTCTTCAGTCTTTTTCTCTCCGTCATGATATCTCTTAGCAGGCTGATTCCGACTGTACTGCATTTTATTAGACGTCTTCTTCAGGCAGAACTATTCTACCTGTAGCGCCGCCTCAAAGGCTTGAGAATACGACCCACATTCTTGATTCAGCACACTTAACTGGATGTCGTCATTCAGACCTCCAACGAATCAATTTATGCGAGTCTGTTCGGTGGATAGCATCACCGCAACAAAATTTGCCAGCTTAGCAAATTCAGACTCATAGTCCTCCACGGACATATCTCCCTGTTTTAATGTGATGAAGTCATCCTCCATCTTCTTGCTCATGGCTGGAGGCAGATATTGATCCAGAAATGCCTTTTTGAACGAGGCCCATGAGATCTTCCCATTTCTAGCCGTTGCGAGTAGCGTCGAATTCTTTGCCTTCCACCAATCCTTTGCCCGCAGCCGTAGAAGTAGAACGACAAAAACTACCTTCTTGCTACTCAGAACTCCCATGAACGTGAGCAGACTCTCCATTTTATCAATCCAGTCCATCACCTTGTCGGGTGATGTCCTGCCTTCAAACTCCGGAGGTTTCACATCTAGGATGTCCTTTGGCCTAAAGGAAGCGTGCCTTTGCGCTGGTTGGGGTTCGTCACCCTTCACGGGCTCAATCTCGGGCGTTTCCGTTGGTTTGGTCGCTGCGGTGGTATCCCGATTTGCCGCAAGTACAGTTACAATTTGGGTCAAGGACTCCAACTGTTTCTGCTGGGCCTCTATTTGGGTATGTTGTATTTGATTACGTTCCTCACTGTCCTGCCTCTGCAGTTCCAACAATGTCATGATCCGTTCTATCAGATCTGTCGAGGCAGATGGGCGAGGAGGGGCCATTTCTCTACAAAAAGAGTATAACTTCTGCCAGTCTCATAAAATATTATGGACTTATTATATGGGGCATTGGTTTTCATAACTCAAAACCAGAACTCTTTTGAAAGCCATCAAAATACTTTATATACTTTTTCGAAAACGATATTTGCAAGAGGCCAAGGACGTAAAGCCGTGCTCTGATACCACTTTGTCACGCCCCGATCCCGCTAGGGTCGTCCGTCATGCCTGGATCCCTGCGGGATCGATCGTCCTCGCTAAGGCGTGATGCCGTGCAAGCCTAAGTTGCGCTTGCACAAGGCCATGTACCTGCACAAAACAACTAGTCAAGCAAAAAATACACGCACGCACCCACTAGTTAAGCAAAACACATGCACGCACCCATTCATTAAAGAAAACCAAATATTGGACACAGAGATTTGAAATTGAAATACTTCTTTTATTGATAACTTGATAGGAACACAAGTACAAAGCTTTGCAAACTCAGAGTGCCTTATATTGGCTACATAATTCTTTTTGAAACTCTCTTTTGAAAATACCAACAATGCCCATACATGATATCCCTTTATTACAAGCTGGAATTGAAAGACACCTTCAAAGGAAATAAAAACTTGAAACTTGACTGGAAAGAAAATGAAGCTTCGAGGCAGTCCACAGCTCTACTGGGCTAGACGAGCTTCGGTGCCTCACTTGAAATCCCCTGTCTCCTTTTGCTTTCAGAAAAGGATGCCCACAACGTGGGTCAGCACACATCATGTACTGGCGAGCGGCTCTTCGTCGAAACTCATAAATATCTGCACTAAGTCAATATATGAAGCTACACATTTACTAGTAATCTTTCTACTTGTCTTGGTTCTTTTTAACAATTCATAAGAAACATAACAATAGAAATATTCATAACCAATTACCCATCGTCGACAGTCATCCCTGCACAAAACAGGTTAGCACAATTTGCATATGAATATAGGAAGCATACTTTACCATCATCGTTCATTGTTAGGTTTTTGTAATAAGGATTTGTTCACATGCATGTCCTAACTACATGGTGGTCCATGGGCCCATCCCCCATGATTAGCCGCTGTGAATCAATGGTTCAGCTCGGCGCTAAGGACACAACATTCCCGAGGTGTAGCATTTACCCCGGGGTGCTATTACAATCTCTCCTAGGCCGATCGATCCCAGGTGCCCCCAGAATCGTTGAGAGACTATTACCTTGTTAACAAGTTGTCCGAGACCAATGCATGACTTGTTCTTTCTATCAGATAAAACCTAGTAGCGCGACAGATAGCGACCAGTTCATAACTAGCCTTAATCGTTCGGTCATTCATTTGCATTCAGTTCTCATTCGATCATTCGATAGCATTCAATAACATTTTATTTCCTTTGCAGTCATTCGTTAGCATTCATTCTTTTTCTTCTCTTTTGTTATTGAGGTATCGTTGATCACAGGGACAAGGCAACAGAGTGGACTAAAGATCATTTTTATTAGGGCGTACAAATAAATGCAAGCCCGGTACCGAGATGAATCTTAGTTGAGAGAAGGAGGGACTTCATGCGCCATTCACGAACAATTCACGCGGCCTACATTGGCACCAACAGTTGATTAGCATACTTCGTCTCTTTCTCTTAAGATTCGGAATGAATACGAAATGCGATGAAAGCGAACAATGAAAACCAATCATCAAAAACCAACACGAAAACGCATTCATCAAAACCAAGCAGCGAAAGAAAACATCCAACAAAACACTTGGATTCATTTCAATACAAGCCAATCCATCAATTGGAAAGGTTTATTGTATTTCATCCGTGATCAATCGATACCGGCAAAGGTTTCACCAAATACTCAGTTCAAGACTAAGTCAGCAAGCCGTAGGTATTAGGTATTACATAGTGGACCGCGAGGAGCGAGGCACTACAACCTGGGTAACAGCTGGCTTGGCCACGGCTCATTGCGGAGCCAAGGCGGTACGGCGGAAGAAGGCACTGGTGGCACGATGGGAGCTCGGGGAAATACCGGAGGGCAGCACCAGGCGGAGCGCGCCAGAAGGCGGCGTCGGCTGACAGGATCGGATCTGGCTGGGGGTTCCGTCAAAGTCGCCGGCGCATCTGGGCGAGCACGGGATCTGGATGGCGGCATGGAGAAGAGAGGGGAGTCCTCACCACTGGCAGTGACGTGGACGGCGGGGTCGTCGGATCTACTGCGGAAGGGGGGCTCGCGGAAGCTTAGGGAGGCTCGCCGGAGGCGGTGGACGGCGAGGCCGATGGAGTTATGGATTTAGGTTAAGTAAGTTCTCTTCCTCTTTCACTCTGTACTGGTGTAGTTTGGTTGTGATGGTGGTCGATGGGAGGTAGTGGTGGTGGCTAGCGGTCGTCGGTGGTGGCGCTGTAATTTGGCGTGGTGGTATTGACGGGGAGACGGGGGCACGAACAAGGCTTACGAAACGAACAAGACTTACGGTACGGTCGGGCACGCTTTTGTGCTGATGAGGAAAGAGCTCGAGGAGTACATGGGCTACGACATCGGGGACTATTGCAAGGTCGATTGGCATTTAGGCCAGAAGCTGATGTTGGGCGGGTGTGAACCGCTGCCAAGGAGGAGGTGCTTGGCTAGAGCATCGAAGCTGTACCAAACTAGATTACTCGAATCTATAGATGCAAGGTGCTGAATCATTTGTTGTTGAGATTTACTTTTCAAATGTGTAGTAGCCTACAGGTAAACTGACGAGAGCTTTCATTGTGCTTCTTTCAGCCAATTGCCAGATTTCCTTGGTGGTATGTGCATATGCTCTGATGAGGGAGGGTGTCTTAGGTCTAACAGGGGACCATGGAATGACCCTGTCATTATGAAGGTATGATTTCTCTCCATCGATTACCAAATATATGTCTAACCAGATAGCAAATCAATGTCTCGATCAACTAAGCAGAGAACAGACGGTGAAAAAATGTTTGGTGTCGGTGGAAGTTCATCGTTTGCTCATAAATAAAATACTAATCACTAATTTGTAATTTAAGATATCTACATATAACTATTTTTAGTGATAAATAATGTATTATTTACTTTGTTATTCTGCCATCTCCCTTTCTCTTGCTTATGGGAGAATTTATGTCTTGGCTTTATGTCTTCAATTTTATTGGCTTTATGTATACCATATGGTGTCTTTATAGTCCAAAAATCTAGGTGTCTGGAAGCATTATGAAGAAAAAGTTGATGATTCTTATGTCATTGTTGTGCATTCTTAGATGATTCAAGAACTCTTCTTGGTATTATGCTAGGATCCTCTCAAGTGTTTGTCTCGGCCAAAAATTTACATGTAATAGCCTCATTTTGTGGTATGATCATAACTATGATAGGTGTGTGTACTAATTAATTAAGGTAGTCCTTTCTAGATGTGTAGGCTTATGGTTCAGTTTCATTACTTCTGGCACTGTGGATCAAGCATTATACCTTCATAATTTGATGATAACAAACTAGCAGTTTTTGCTGTGTAGATATGTTGTGAAAGTAACAGAAGTTCTTGATTCATGTTTCCCTTTGATAAGGTTGGTGAAGCTACTTCACTTTCCAACTTCATCGTTGGAACTCAGCAAATCTTTCTCGGCTCTTTTTTTCAACAAACTTGTAAATCTTAACCTAACCAGACGTCAGTCTACCATTTTAAATTAAATCATGCCCAAAATACGGGGAAGTACACTTTGTAGCTTCTGATATTTACTATATAACATCTTGTTATGGCTGGACTAAGGTTAATCTTTTATAACTTCCCTTTGAACTGAAGTCACCACTTTGTAGCTTCTGATATTTACTATATTTAATCTTATTAGCTTGGTCATGACATTTGTTTCATCTTCTAGTATTTAGTAATATCCTTCTCTTTTCTTGCAGCTTGCTTATTTACCTGATAAGAAGCGAGACTACATTGTTGATGATGATGCTGGTAGTCTTGATTCAGAATTTTCTGCGGATACCAATGAAATAGCTTCTGGCTATTATATATATATATTTTATATATATATATATTTTATATATATATATATATATATATATATATATATATATATATATATATATATATATAGAGAGAGAGAGAGAGAGAGAAATATATATATACAACCATATATATATATATATACTTATATAGATTAAATAATATGATACAATATGATACTTAGGAAAACACATCCCTAAACACCTAGAAATCTGAGATTTAATATTAAAACAACATTTACACAATATATAATAAATCCACATGTGTCCTATTAGGGATTTTTCCACTAGGACACGATCCTACACATAGGACACCTCTATAAGTGTCCAAATGGACACGAAATGGACACAAAACCATGGAGTCCTATGGGTCAAAACCATCCTAATGCATGAGGGAAATGAGAAAGAGAAGGGGGTTTATACCTCCCGGTAGATCGAATCGAAGAAAAAGCCTTCCCGAAGCGACACCGACACGTAGGAACCCCGAATGGACACGAATGAGCTCCGACTCCTCCCAAACTTGGCTAGCTTCCTCTTTGGCTTGAATAGAGAAGGAAAGAAGAAGATTTGGTGGAAGAAATGATGGATTTGGAGATGAAATCATTAGAGGTTGCTCTCTAGAAAATTAGGGAAGAACAAGAGAGAGAAAGTGGAATGAAAAATATCAAAGGGGCTCCTCTCTTCCCCTCTAGTTAGGGCCGGCCACAATGGTTGGTTTCCCATATTTACAAAGTCTAAAATACCCCCACTAGCTTATTCTATTAGTATTAGGAAAAGGGTTTAAGTCGGGGGCTAGTTTGGTCATTCCTAGAACACTAATCTAATTAATCCTAACCAAAATAATTTAGCCTAGTCACTAACCAAAATAATTAACATGTGGGCCATGGCTAACTAGTGTGTGGGTCCACTAAAGTCAAAACTACCCCGGGTCCCCGTTTCAAGTCGGATTGAGCTGAAATTCGAACCCGACTCAAATAACCCCCAAATAATATCATAAATAATAAAATAAATTTCAAAAATATTTCAAAAATACAAAATGACAAAAATATTCCTGTTCCTGAAAATTGGAGGTGACAAATTCCTCGAAATTAAAACCAAACAATAGTAAAATGTCAAAATCACAAGTCATAATTTTAAATAGTTTAAAAAATAATTAAAAATCACCAAAAATTATAATATGAAATAAATATCAATAAATAATAATTATAATTTCAAAATTTCAAAAATACCCTCATCTGGAAAACTGGGTGTTACATATATAGGCTACGGCAGGGACCATGAAGAGAAATTAGGGTTAGGCCTCCTAACGGATATGGATATCCCGTGTTCGGCCCGAACACACAATCCAGACCCATTAACAATAGCTCGGTCCACTAATGAGCTATTGTTGCACTACCTCCCTAATCCTAAATTATGTTTGTGGGCTCCTTTTATTATATACTCGTTTGGCTCCCCATGTTAAGATATCGTATGTCCGTCGATCAAATTAAGTTACTGACAACTATATTGATTCGACATCTTTTATCCTTAAGTAGTACCACTTAACTTTATTTGTCATGTCGGATATAATCCACCTCAGGGTTTACATGACAATCCTTATGAGCTCCTTAAGGGGACATCATCAACCCGATGTATCGGGACATGGATTCCATTTATAATCAACAACTCATTATACATACAATGTTATTACCCAATTCATAGAGGTTGTTGATCCATAATGAATCTCACTCTTTTATGAGTCAACATAATGCACACTGCATATACATGTCCGTTATTATATCCGGGTTATGAGCACAAGCATCCATAATAACAGAGGTGTTTGTTCTCTTATGTAGTCAGTACAAAGAGAACAACCTCAAGTGGTCCTGTTTAATACACACAAAGTGTACTAGTGTAAACCTATAGTCAAGATAGACTAATACCAGATTACACTACAACCTTTCCAATAGATTGTCCAAGTCCATCTAGATTGTGAACTATTTATATACTCCATAGGGAACTGATAATATGATCTTCTGTGTGACACTACACACCATATTATCTACAATATAGAATATCAGACATTTGCATTAACACTTGCAACAAATACAATATGCAAACATTTGTCCATATGATTCTCATTCAAAATTTAAGGAAATAAGGTTACTAAAAAGTGATGCTTTTAGTATATAACCCTAACATATAGATATATCTATATAATAATAGAAATTAGAATAAAGCAAAGCAATCCCAAATCGAGCTTAAGCCCAGCCCATACAAGCCCTTTTCCCCCATGTCAGACCCGTTTTCTCATCTTCATCTATATATATAACCACCATATGCTACTTGGAATAACCCTAGCTGCAAGTATTCATTTCCTTACTCCTCCTTCATACAATTCTTCTTCTTCTTCTCCTTTTTCTTCTTCCTCTTCCTCTTGGAACAAGTCTCGACCATTCTCCACTTCTTTCAGCAGACAACACCAACTACCTTCCCTCCCCTATCGAGTTCCTTCTCGTCGAACTCGTGTCGTGGGCACCACGACCTAGCAGCAAGGTCCTCGCCTCCCCGTACCACCTTGCAAGGCTAGGAGGAGCTCCTCGTCAGCAACCGAACGTCCCCACGTGCGCCGGCCATGCGTTCGGCCCTGCGTG
>JANAVB010008701.1:80000-102520 GCA_029216955.1 Iris pallida | reverse complement strand
ATAATAACAAAAATAATTTTTAAAGCACCAAAATAATTAGAAAATATTGGCGGTTTACATCCTACCCAACTTGAAGAAAATTTTGTCCTCAAAATTGAACTAAGGTCGGGAGATCAAATGCATTGCAAGGAAATTGATAGTAATTTGAGAGCTTAAAATGCAAGACATACCATCGTCTTCGAACAAATACGGGTAGCGATTTCGGATGTCGTTCTCGCTCTCCAAAGTAGACTCCCCTGGCGAGTGTTGCTTCCATGCCACACGAACAAATGGAATAGATTGATTCCGCAACACCTTCACTCGGCGATCGAGGATATCTATTGGTTGTTCTTCGTACGACAAACTAGGTCCAACTGTGATCTCGGAGTGATCAAGCACATGATTGATGCCCGCCACGTACCTCCTCAGCTGAGATACATAGAATACGTCATGCACTTTCTCTAGCGACGATGGCAAGGCCAATCTATAGGCAACCTCTCCAACCCGTTCCAAGACATCGAAAGGCCCGATGTACCTTGGACATAACTTGCCACGTCCTCCGAATCGAATCGTACCTCTAGTGGGGGATATCTTTAACACATGGTCGCCCTCTTTGAACTCCAAGGGTCAACGACGATTATCTGCCCACCGCTTCTGACGATCCTGTGCTGCTCGCAGGTGGCCTTGAATTTTCTTCACTATCTCCACTGTGCTCAAGACCAACTCGGAACCCAATAGTTGCCGCACTCCTATGTCGCTCCAACAAATAGGAGACCGACACTTCCTACCATACAACGCTTCAAACGGAGCCATTTGAATGCTCGCTTGATAGCTATTGTTGTGGGAAAACTCAACAAGATAAAGATGGTCCTACTATGAACCGCCAAAGTCAAGCATGCACACCTCACATATCCTCTAGCGTCTGAATGGTACGTTCAGAATGGTCGTCTGTCTGCGGATGGTACGCTGTGCTAACTTCAATCGGGAGCCCAAACTCTCTTGCATGCTACTCCAAAAGTGCGAAGTAAATCTGGAGTCACGGTTCGACACAATACTAACAGGAACGCCGTGCAATCTCACAATCTGCTCCATATACATCTCTGCCAATACCTTTGTCGACTGGCCCACTCTAAAAGGTAAGAAATGGGCTGACTTTATGAGTCTATAAACAATCACCCACACTGCGTTACGTCCCCTAGGACTCCGAGAAAAACCCATGACGAAATCTATAGTAATGTGCTCCCACTTCCACTCGGGAATGGGTAGCGGCTGTAACAGTCCAGCTGTCCTCTGGTGCTCTTCCTTCACTTGTTGACATACTAAGCACTTGGCAACAAAACGATCTATCTTCGCTTTATTCCGTGCCACCAATAATACTGTCGTAAGTCGCGGTACATCTTTGTTCCTCCAGGATGAATAGAGTAAGTCGAACTGTGAGCCTCTGCCATCAGCTCCTACCGTAGCTCTCCATTAGGAACATAAATGCGATCACCACATCGCAATGTCCCATCAGGGTGGATCCCCAATTCTGTCTGCTCTGCTACTTCGGTCCTCCCCTGAGCCATCGAAATCTAGCATCAGTAGGCAATGCTGCCTTGATGCGCTCTACCAATAATGATTATACTTGGAGGTTGGCTAATACGCCATCGGCTCCAGGCAATACTACCTCAATACCAAGCTGCTCCAAGTCTCTAATCAACTCCTTCTGCGTATTCAAAAAGTGTGCCATGGGCTTACGGCTTAATACGTTTGCCACGACATTAGCCTTGCGCGGATGATAATGTAGCTCGATCTCGTAATCTTTCATCAACTCCAACCAACGTCGCTGACGCATATTCAACTCTGTTTGTGTGAACATGTACTTGAGGCTCTTATGATCAGTGTAGATATCAACCTTCTCGTCGTACAAGTAGTGTCTCCATAACTTCAAGGCAAAGATAACTGCTGCAAGCCCTAGATCATGGGTCAGATAGTTCTTCTCATGCACCCTCAACTGTCGTAATGCATAGGCTACTACACGACCGTGCTGCATCAATACGCATCCTAATCCCTTCCAGGATGCATCACTGTAGATCATAAATCCTTCCGGGCCTGATAGTAGTGACAAGATCGGTGCTGTGGTCAATCGTTTCTTTAACTCGTCAAAGGCCGCTTGACACTCGTCTGTCCATACGAACTTCTGATCCTTGCAAGTTAATCGAGTCATAGGCCCCGCTATTCGAGAGAAATCTTCTACGAACCTTCGGTAGTATCCCGCATGTCCGAGAAAACTTCTCACCTCAGAAGCTGATGTGGGAGCGGGCCATGATTTGACTGCTGTGATCTTCTCTGGGTCTACTGATATACCATCAACCGTAACAACATGACCAAGAAATGATACCTCCTTGAGAAAAAACATACTTGCTAAGCTTCGCAAAGAGTCTCTCATTCCTCAATGTTCCCAAAACTATCCGTAGATGCTGCTCATGCTCTTCTTGACTCTTAGAGTAAATCAAGATATCATCTATAAAGACAACTACAAATTTGTCCAAGTATTGATGAAAGATCTTGTTCATTAAATTCTTGAAAACTGCGGGAGCATTGGTCAAACCGAAAGGCATGACCAAGAACTCGTAGTGTCCATACCTTGATCGAAAAGCCGTCTTTGCAATATCTTTCTTCCGAACCTTCAATTGGTGATAGCCTGATCGTAAGTCGATCTTGGAGAATACTTTTGCTCCACTTAGTTGATCAAATAGATCGTCTATACGCGATAATGGGTACTTGTTCTTCACTGTCATTACATTCAATGCTCTGTAGACGATGCACATGCGCACGGTCCCATCTTTCTTAGGCAAAAAGAACGAGTGCTCCCTACGATGACGTACTGGCACGTAAAGCCCTTCTCCAATAAGTCATCAATCTGCGTCTTTATCTCTACCAACTCCTTAGGTGCTAGTCGATAAACTCGAGATGAAACAGGCTCGGCTCCCGGAATAAGCTCAATAGAAAACTTAATGTCTCGGTTAGGCGGCAGTCCTGGCAATTCCTCGGGGAATACATCTTCGAACTCGGTGATGATAGGGTGCTGAGGGGTGTCCTACATTATCATGTGAGTCCCCGATGCAGGTGTATCGCTCCTCAAGGCTTCCTCTTTGGTGAAGTCGAACTCTGCATCACTCGGGGGTCTAAAGATGATACTTCCCCTATGGCAGTCAATGAGAGCGAACTGCTGGCACAACCAGTCCATTCCGAGAACCACATCGAAAGTCAGCATAGAAAATACAAGAAGTCGTGCCTTCATCTCTTTACCATTTATCACCACAGGACAATCTCTACAAATACCACTAACTGGTACCACTCCTCCTCTAGTGAGGATTCTAATATTTTTAGATAAAGATGACATGGGTATACTGTGTCTAGTGGCAAAGCTAGTGCCTATGAATAAATGGGTAGCTCCAGTGTCAAATAATGTGATGGCAGGAAATAATGCAACTAAACCCATACCTGCTATGACGTCCACCTCTGGTTTGACCTCCTTTGTAGCTTGTGCAAAAGCCTTTCCGACTCTCTGGTTGCCCGTCTGTGCCTTAGCCTGCTAAAATTGGGCTGCCTGAGAGGGTAAAGGTGGTCGTGGTGCTCCTGGTCCCGCAATCGCTGGCCTCTGCTGTTGGTTTTGTGAAACGTTCCTCTGAAAATGACAATACCTGGTCTGGTGCCGGTTCGATCCACAAGCTAAACAACAATCTCTCTGAATATGACCAACTTTGCTACAGTAATGGAAAGTGGCCTTCTCCTGTGTCAGGTATGGCCCGGTCCTCTGCTGATGCTGAGTGTGGGAGGACGTCTCACTGGCCCTCCTGTAGTGGTCTTAGTTGATCCCATAGTCGATGGAACTCGTCGATTTGCCTTTTTGCTTATGGCCTCCTGAGTTCTAGCCTCTGCCAGAATAGCTGCTTGGGAGACCTTCGACTCGGAGCTGGTGTACCTCTGCAAGTCTGTACTCAAGCCTCCATGAAATCTTTTTGCTTTCTCCAGCTCTGCCGTAACCAACCGCGGTGCAAAATGACTCAGTCGACTAAACTCGACATCGTACTCATCAACTGTCATATTCCTCTTCTCCAAGTATAGAAACTGGTCATATAGAGCATCATTGGCAGTATCGGAGAAATTTTTTTATTGAACAGTCCTTTGAATTCCTCCTACGTCTGATCAACTCCTAGCCGCCTCTCCTCTGCGGCCCACCAATCATAAGCATTTCCTTCTCGTTAAACTTCACTACCGTTATCCATAGATCTGTGAATAACTCCGAAGCCTTCAGGAGATTCTCTGTCTTAACCAGCCAATTGGTGATCCCGATGACGTCTTTAGTGCCCTTGAAGTGTGGAAGATTCATGTTACGGAATCCTTCGATAGAACCCACAGAGGCTTGTGGTGCTCGGGCCAATGCTGTCTCCAAACTCCTCCTGATGGCGTCACTCTGCTACATCTGAGCCTGTATCAGGCTCTAAAGGATATGCTCTGTAGTAGCCCCGCCAGCCTGAGGCATGGACTGCTGTGAGAGCATGTATGGCATCTGGGGCATGATCTGTGGGGCACCCTGTGGCCCGTACTGTGAAGGATATGAAGGATATGGGAAGGGATACTGTAGGGGTATGTGGGTAGATACTGAGGTGGATTCTGTGGAGGATACTGGGGTAGATATGGTAATGGATAGGGTAGGGGCTGCTGGGGTGGATAGGATAGTGTCTACAGTGGTGGCTGTTGTGGTGGATATGATGATGGTGGATATTCTGGAGGTGATGGTGGTGGATATGATGATGGTGGATAGGAGGGTAGAATATGTGGTAGGAGCTGGGGTGGATAAGGTGGCGGAGGAGGCAGGTACTCCTCTTGAGTTACAGGGTTTCCTGGGTCTGTCTGCGCCACTTGAGGTGCCGGGGCTTGCTACTGAGTAGTTGGGGGTGTCATCATAGGCTGCAATCCGGATGGTGCTGGAGTGGTAGGGGACATAGGTTGCTGACTCACCGGTCCTTCTTGAGCAGTGGTGTTCCCGTCAGTATTAGCGAGGGGAATAGCGCATCCACTACGAAGATTCATCCTATATTGGCACGAAGAATTGAGTTGGTTAAAATTATTTCAAACTGGATATAATCAAGTAATCAAATGAGAAGTTGGGAGGAGATCAAGAAAGATACTAATAAGTGGATGAGATTCTATATCCTATTCCTATTTACAGGCTTGTTGGGCACAGTCATGTAACCCAATAATATTAAAACAATGACCTGCATGGGCCACCACAAAAATATGTAACGCCCCAGTCCCAAAATACGTAGGACTAAGTACGTAGACATGCCAACTGTACTTATACGAAGAATACACCAATATATGGTAATCTCCGTATCGGTTCATCAGCTGTAATAATGATAGATGATAAGCCACAATAATATAACTAAATCTCATCTACAGCTCAACACAGAGAATATAATAAAGTCTACTAAATAAGATAAATGATGATGTTAAAATATAGTCGGGTGGACATTTCTACTCCAAACAGCTATGAAAAAATAGTCTCAACTAAATGGAGTCCAACCACCTCAACCAACAAGAAAGATGATAAAAGAAGTCCAATACATGGTCTCAGATAATAAAGAATAAAAACTAAGTATGAGCAGGAGATGCCTCGTAATGATGTATGATGGATCCAATGCTGCACCGTACTCCTCGGGATAGTCCTGCTCGTCTAATCCTGGAGAGATCACCAGGTCCTCAGAGGAACGTAACAAGATACAGAAAATATGCCAAAGTAACTGAATGTGTAAAATATGCAACTATGACTCTACAGGATCTCCTAACCGTCTATGTGAGATGCACTTTAAGGACAACGTTTTATGCAGGGGCTGTAGGATCAGCAAAGTAAATAAAGAGTGGCAGTAAGTAGCGCTCATCCGAGTCGCTATCGGCCAGAGGCAGAAAGTAGCGCTCATACGAGTCACTATCGGCCCACAAAGTGTATAAAAATAAATGTAGCCCCTACGCTAGTTGTCATGACCCGCACCCTAGAGTAAGGGCACGAGAAGTGGGTACATCCAGCCTACGTCGCAGTGTCGGCAGTAGAACGCTGTCCTAGGTCACAACATCTAACAATATAATGCTAAGCAGTTTATACTCCCCGAATGGGGATAACATGGCAGAATATAACTCAATCACAACTAAGGAAGAAGAAGCACGATATGATATAGAACTCAAATGAAATACCGATGATCAAAAAAGTCTAAGTGTCTAAGATAACATCTCAACAAACATCCAGAAATACAAGTCTCAACACTGAATATGAAAGAATATATATAATCCAGATCTCAAAGACAGAAATAAAGCCTAAATAAGCTAGTCTCAAGACAACATAAGTAAGATAAAGCCTAACTAAGCTAGTCTAGGCAGTAGGGGTAAAGACATCAGCTAGAGTTGGGTCCTCCTGAGGGTCCAGCTCACAAGTGTCGTCTAGGGCTGCTTCGTAGAAGGTATCCATACAGGCCGCCTCCTCGTCCTCTGTAATATTTTCAACAGGTCCAGTCAGGACAGGAACGAGCACAATACATCTCAACAGATCATAGCAGGTTAGAAAATATAATCATGCAGTAAAGATACATGAACTGAAGGAAATACAGTATGTAAACAGAGAGAGAACTGTAATAGAAATATCTACTATAAGTAGAGAACTAACAGTGGCTAGTGAGTCAGAGTACAATATAGACATGTAAATGGCATAGGATGATTCTGATGCTACACTATGAAATGATTCTTATTCTACACTACTTGGATATTATTCATATGTCTACTTCTACTACCCCGTACCCCCAATTAATACACAAGGATCCAGCCAGGTTATGTTATGATTCATGTAACGGTCCCCGAAGGGTGGTACATGATAGTCCCATAAATGGAGATTCTATGAAGCCCAATAAATGGAAGGATTCAAGGAAGAATCTTTGATCATGAGAGTACATGTCACAAGTGATTCAATGAACCATGAAGCATAGTGATACGCCATGTAAGTGAAACGTACAGAACATGAAGTATCCGATGCTCCCTGAGGGGATAACATCTCAAGAAGGGATCCATATAGTACTAATCCGTGTGACCAACATGATAGTATCAATTAAAGTAATTTAAAGCAGGAAAATAATTCTAAGAAGGATATGAAATGATCAAAGAATGTACTCGCCTGCTATCTGAGTATCCGGATGAAATGTACTATCCGAGGAGAGGTGTCTGGCTCCTAATTAGAACAGCACAAGTCACAACAAGTCTAAAATGATAAAATGAAGCACTACAATGCATTTACATGAAGTTTGGGGTCAATCTAGGCTAAAGTCAACCTTTGGTCAACTCTAGTCAACTAGACTAGTCAAACTAGGTCAACTAGGTCAAACCTAAACCAAACAAGTCTATACCAGTCTAACTAAGTCTATTCTAGGCCTACTCAAGACTAAACAAGTCTAACTAAACTCTCACTAGGCAAACAGACACACCATAGGCTAAGAGTCCTAGGCTATAGGCTATATCATGCCTAAGCCAAACCACAAACACATATACACATAACAATATATATATCTAATATATTGTAGTACTCATAACATATAGGCTACCTATATGTACATCCCATATTTATATATGCATCACTATTCACATATTCATATACATAGATATATATAGGAAAGCTATATATATAGGCACATACATATATATATAGAGAGAAAGAGAGGTAAAAGAGTAAGTGAGTATGTGTGTGTTTGGCATGTGTGTGAAAGGATATGTGTAAATCTTCTAAAATTTAGTGATAGGTAGGTGTATGTGACGTGGGATACATGATGTCAAAGGGTGTATGAATGCATGTGTGTAAAAGGTTATAGGTTAACTTAGTTTATAGAAATGCATGCATACATACATACTTACCTTGTATACATGTATACATACATATCATGTATATTACATTTACATGATACATACATGTATACTTGTATTATATTATACTTACATTCATGCATATTAGATACTTGTATTTATATTAACATATTGCAAACATTCATTTCATTCTTGCATCTATGTATTACCTACATGTTTTATACATATGCATACATTGTATATTCATATCATTTCATACATTAACATAGAGACATACAAACATGCACACATCATATATTTCATACTTTGCATTACCTAACATATCATGTTATATATTGTCATTCATTCCTTTCATATATTACATTATCTTTAAGTTGAATACATCATATATGGATATAATACATTATCTTGCATGCTTGCATTCATATATTACATTCTATATTACCTATATACATGTATTTCCTCCATTCATTCATACTTGCATCATATACTCTACATTACCATACATGTTATCATTATATATTATATTACAATATTTATACATTATTTATTCATATCTATCATTACATATATATCTTGCATTCATATCTAGCATTCATTATATACTTTCATGCATACATTGTATATCATTCTTTCATTCATGCATTGCTTATATGCATTATATTAATTGTATTCCTACATGCTTGCATTCAACCATATATATACATTAATGTAAAGAGAATATATATCATATATATATCATTTCATTCATCTAACATATCATACATTACATACTCTATATTCATTTAATATCCATACTACATAGGCTCATAGGTTACACAAAATGCATATATCGTATGGTCACTCTTCTACTTAAAACTAATACTGTACCAATTGGGCATTCACTAAATTTTAGGATTAAAGTATGTCGTGCCCTTTCTTTTAGCTTTCCGAAACTTTAAACGGATCGCATTTTCGTGTCCGGAAGCTCCGGGAATCGCAAAAATACCGAAACGCGTTCGTCTTTCGTACAGCTGACACTCAAATAATTTTACAAAAAGTTTCATAACGAATTTGGCTTATTAAAATATATATTTGGAATGCTAACTTCGATACGGTTCTTTTAAAAAAAGGGAGATAAATCGAAGTTCTAAGCTAAAAGTTAGGACATTTCTAAGTTGCTTTGGTTAATAACAACGTGGATGAATATTATGACGAATTTGGGTTGACCAAGATACTTGGATACCAACATAGGTATCCAAATGAAACTCATTCTAACCCTCATAACTAAGATAAATTCACTCTCTAGCCATTCTAAAACCGAATCTAAATATCTATTTAAATTATTATCATACATACATACACATGAGATGTCCTAATTTGGGATCTATCAAGTAGGACACAAGACACATACTTAAAATCCTCAAGAGAGCTCCAAATGGCCTCAAATTGAATCTAAATGGGACACATGCATGAGGATGGATCCTACGGATTCAAAACTAATTTATATGCAAAAAAAATCGATTTAGAGGATGGGTTTTACCTATTGGGAGTAGAATCCCAATAAAATCCTTTAGGGCACGGCTCCGATACGAAGATCCATCAAAGTGGACACTCCTCCTTGCACTCCTCTTCCAATCCTTGGTAGCACCATACCCTTAGAGAATGGGAATGATTGAGGGAAGGTTTGGTGAAGGAATGATTTGATTTGGAGATCAAATCAATAGGAAGGCTCTCTAAAATTGGGGAAGAACAAAAGAAAAATAAAAGAGGCAAGATTGTAATGAATGAAATGAATCATTCTACCCTAAAGGTGGCTGCCATAAAGAGTCCATTAGGGATAATAGGAAATGTCCTAATTGCCCCTCTCTAGTCTCATATGGTTAAGTCTAGACTAGGTTCAAGTTTGGGGTCAAAATGATCTAGTTTTGAGTCTCTAACTTAACCATTCTAACATGATAAAAATTAGTTTAATTAACTAACTTAATGTTGGGTCTTGTGAGCCATGCTTAACTTAATATTGGGTCCCATCTAGATTTCAAACCTGACTAAACAAATCCAATAAAAATAATATTAAAAATATAAAATTTTCCCAAAATATTAAAATATAAAAAATGACCAAAATTATAATACATCAATTTAAATATTATTAAAATAATCTAAAATTCACCAATTAATCAAAATCCTTAATAATTCAAAAGTCACAAAATGACCAAAATACCCTTAGACTAAAAAGTTGTAAATAGTCATTCTAATCACATGGTTAGGTCCCCATGGTCATTGTTAGTCTCTAAGCTTAGCAAAACTAGGGATTAACTAGTTAACCATCAAAATCACAATTTAATATTTTAAATAGTTTTAAATTGATTAAAAAAATTACCAAAAATCACAACATGAGTTAAATCTTATTATCGATTAATCAAAATTATAAAATTTTAAAATTACCCTCATTTGGAAAACTTCGTGTTATAATTCTACCCACCTTATAAAAATTTTATCCTCGAAATTAAGATGATCGTACCCCCTTCTAGGTCAAACATAGTCAAGGGTCAATCACTAGTCAATTTTCTTAACATCCTAGTACTTGGTCATCCGTTGGTCAACTTCTTAGGATTTTACCTATGCTAGCTACCTAAGTGTTGGCAACCAGAATTTAGCAAAAAGAGAAACTCTATAATAGGCTAGCTCTTAACTTCCCAATCCTATCAGGGCTGATACTATAAATCTCATAAGCTACAGGTTTATAAACATACATTCCCCACATCAAGGACTAACCTATATATATATATATCCACAGTTGATACTAAGGGGGGTAACATCCCTATTTCCCGACAATCAAGGTCCTAAGAATTTTATCTAAACCATGCAATTTGAAGGAATAGCATACAGGGTCAGGGCATACTGTTGCAGTTGGAAGTCTCACCTAGGTGCACTGGTCATTGTAGGTCAAAACAGTACTATTGTATCAACACACAAGCAATCTAGGGTGTCCTAATTGGGAAGGTAAGGGAACAACAACCATGAAGGTTGTAAGGGTTGTCTACCATCCTATATAAGAAATTAGTCATTAACAAACAACTGAAAAATTATTAAAAGGTTACTATTCCATAAAATGGTAAAAATTGAAAATTTAGGCACAAATAGATTTTTGTCTTGACAAGATCTAAGTTGATCAATTTCAGGATAATTCGAGATTTGGGCAAGATGGGGAATCAATGAAATCAAGTATGAGCACGAGCATCCAATGATGAAGATCCAGGTCATGATTAAATTTAATTCAACTGGATACGAATACGAGGATCATAGGCGATAAGAATAATTCCAAGGAGAATTGTCAAGGCTGTTGCGGATAAGATTCTAGGACAAGTTTAACTATGTCTCCATCCACGTAGATTAATATGAAAAGTGAACCAAAACGCAATAGGTTGATCAGACCATCATACGCCGGTTCTGATTAGACAATATGTTAGTAGGTGCGCACCCAATAAGATATGTCATGATCAAGCTCGAAAAGGATAAGCTTGTAAAACTAAGGATAATTAGCAGTATAGGATATAAGTAAGGGTGGTAGTGATGAACGAAGATACATAGTCCAGATTCTTAACTAAATGGGTCAAGCAATCAAGTTAATGTACAAGCTTAAGCATTTAAGGAATCAAGCATAACATCATCACATGTCGGGTCGAAGGAATTGAGTCAAGGCTGGATCTCTAATTGAAATCAGGAATAATTCAGTATCATGGTAGAGGTTATAGTTTAGCCATTTGACCAGAAAATCATATCAAGAAAATAGAGTACAAGGAGACGGGTTTTAGTGGGACATGATGTACCTATACGAAGGTGAGTTCATCTAGGTCTTGCATAAAAGATTTGTTGGAGGGTAACAGCTAGTATTACATTCCGAATGTCAAGGTCGTGATAAGGAACGTCAAAGGATCTCAAAATAGAAAGTGGTGGTTCAAGTGGTGGTAAATAAATGCACAAGATAAGGAAGATCAAGTTAATCATCTGTTTCTGATACCCTTAAGTTCATCTGGTCATAACTTGCCAATCATATCCTTACCTCATCAGTCTCCATATAAAAATTTAACCTTTACCTAAGCCTTTACCATGACTACCGTAGGCAATTTCCAATTTCCAAACATTACTCATGAAGCATAGCCTTCACATTTAGGAATCAACATTAACCATTTATTCAAATTTCCAAATTCTTTCACCTTGTCTTAAATTTGGCCCGAAACCTCTAAATCCCGTTTACGAATCCCTTGAACTTGTTCAAATAGTTCTCTTCGTGTTATTTAATTTAAATACCTTTATGCCTTACAAAACTTATCCTCCATCAAAAAAATCATTTTTTGTATTTTTTTCGATATACACCTTTGAATATTATTCTCCTAAAAAAAATTTCCACAACAATCTCTAAATTTCTATAACTTTATGTTCCCTCTATCCCTAGTCATTTCCTTGCAATATCTTGTTCAATATCCTTATTGAATGCAATTAATTTCTCTTTTCTATTACTAACCTTCTACATAGCCTTAGGATAAAACTTTCCAAGAATCAATAACCAGAGTTTCGAGGTTCTCAAATCTTGGTTGACCTTGAATATCCTCATCAGTTTGAATACACCTATAAACTATCTCAAAATCCCAAAATCTCCCTAAGTGTGATTGTTTCCAGATTGGTAGTATACATCTCTTGATTCTATTCGAGACCTTTACCACATTTCTATTTCAAGGTTTCAATATTGAACACTCCACATTTTGACTTCCTCTAGATCATCATATAATAATCAGTTATGTCTCCTCTGAGCTACATGATTCCCGTCACTTCTTCAGTCTTTCCCAAGCAGAAGATATGAAGATTCAAGGGTTTCGAGGTACATTTGGTAGGGATGATAAGATATGGGTGATTGGTGTAATTAGACAGAGTTTAAGATAAGAAAAAAATAAGAATGTAAGGAAATAATGGCAAGAAGGAATAATGAAGATCTGTTCTTTCTCATCTGTTCAAACGATATGAACACATCAAGCTCAAATTCAATAGAAAGAATGAGGGTGAATCCAAACAAGAGGAAAAAGAAATTCTAATTGAAGATCAAAAATGAGTTTCTCAGGGGTCGTCCCAGGAATCTCTCAAAGAATCCTAAGTGTGATTGAGTACCTTGAATTTGAAAATATTAAATACAAAATTAAAATCAACAACTACATAATTTTATCAAAATCATCAACTAATACCAGGATTCAAAGTTCTACAATAAATCCACCCAAATCAAATTCAAATCAAGAAAAAAAAGTGAATCAAAATAAGGGAAAGGGAGTTTAAATCAGAGTTCAAAATGAGATTCTCAAGGGTCATCCCAGGAATCTCTCATGGAATCCTAACAGTAACTGAGTATCCTCTCATCCTAACATCTTAATTTCTATATCCTATAGCAGGCTCGTAGTAGTACAACTAAGTCGTTGCGCTACTACGAAATCGTACTAATGCGAATCTCGGCCTGCATGGGCCATCACTAAAAATGTGTCACGACCCGCACCCTAGAGTAAGGGCACGAGAAGTAGGTACATCCAGCCTACGTCGCGGTGTCGGCGGTAGAACACTGTCCTAGGTCACAACATCTAACAATATAATGCTAAGCAGTTTATACTCCCCGAATGGGGGTGGCATGGCAAAATGTAACTCAATCACAACTAAGGAAGAAGAAGCACGATATGATATAGAACCCAAATGAAATACAGATGATCAAAAAAGTCTAAGTGTCTAAGATAATATCTCAGCGAACATCCAAAAATACAAGTCTCAACTACTGAATATGAAAAAATATATACAATCCAGATCTCAAAGACAGAAATAAAGCCTAACTAAACTAATCTCAAGACAACATAAGTAAGATAAAGCCTAACTAAGCTAGTCTAGGCAGTGGGGGTAAAGTCATCAGCTAGAGCTTGGTCCTCCTGAGGGTCCAGCTCACAAGTGTCGTCTAGGGCAGCCCCGTAGAAGGTATCCACACAGGCCTTCTCCTCGTCCTCTGTAATATTTTCAACAGGTCCAGTCAGGACAGGAGCGAGCACAATACATCTCAATAGATCATAGCAGGTTAGAAAATATAATCATGCAGTAAAGTAAGATACATGAACTGAAGGAAATACAGTATGTAAACAGAGAGAGAACTGTAATAAAAATATCTACTATAAGTAGAGAACTAACAGTGGCTTGTGAGTCAGAGTATAATATAGACATATAAATGGCATAGGATGATTCTGATGCTACACTATGGAATAATTTTGATGTACACTACTTGGATATTATTCACATGTCTACTTCTACTCCTCCGTACCCCCAATCAATACACAAGGATCCAGCCAGGTTATGTTATGATTCATGTAACGGCCCCCGAAGGGTGGTACATGATAGTCCCATAAATAGGAATTCTAGGAAGCCCAATAAATGAAAGGATTCAAGGAAGACTCTATGATCATGAGAGTACATGTCACAAGTGATTCAATGAACCATGAAGTATAGTGATGCGCCATGTAAGTGAAACGCACAGAACATGATGTATCCGATGCTCCCTGATGGGATAACATCTCAAGAAGGGATCCATATAGTACTAATCCATATGACCAACGTGACAGTATCAAGTAAAGTAATTTAAAGCAGGAAAATAATTCTAAGCAGGATATGAAATGATCAGAGAATGTACTCGCCTGCTATCTGTGTGACCGGATGAAATGTACTGTCCGAGGAGAGGTATCTGGCTCCTAATCAGAACAGCACAAGTCACAACAAGTATAAAATGATAAAATAAAGCACTACAATACATTTACATGAAGTTTGGGGTCAATCTAGGCTAAAGTCAATCTTTGGTCAACTCTAGTCAACTAGACTAGTCAAACTAGGTCAACTAGGTCAAACCTAAATCAAACAAGTCTATACTAGTCTAACTAGTCTATTCTAGGCCTAATCAAGACTAAACAAGTCTATCTAAACTCTTACTAGGCAAACAGACACACCATAGGCTAAGAGCCCTAGGCTATAGGCTATATCATGCCTAAGCCAAACTACAAACACATATACACATAACAATATATATATCTAATATATTGTAGTACACTCATAACATATAGGCTACCTATATGTATATGCCACATATATATATATATATATATATATATATATATATATATATATATATATATATATATATATATATATATATTTATATATATATATATATATATATATATATATATATATATATATATATATATATATATATATATATATGCATCACTATTCACATATTCATATACATAGATATATATAGGAAAGCTATATATATTGGCACATACATATATATATATATATATATATATATATATATATATATATATATATATATAGAAAGAGATGTAAAAGGGTAAGTGAGTATGTGTGTGTTTGGCATGTGTGTGAAAGGATATGTGTTAATGTTCTAAAATTTAGTGATAGGTAGGTGTATGTGACATGGGATACAAGATGTCAAAGGGTGTATGAATGCATGTGTCTAAAAGGTTATAGGTTAACTCAGTTTATAGAAATACATACATACATACATACTTACCTTGTATACATGCATACATACATATCATGTATAATACATTTACATGATACATACATGTATACTTGTATTATATTATACTTACATTCATGTATATTAGATACTTGTATTTATATTAACATATTGCAAACATTCATTTCATTCATACATCTATGCATTACCTATATGTTTTATACATATGCATATATTGTATATTCATATCATTTTATATATTAACATAGAGACATACAAACATGCACACATCATACATTTCATACCTTGCATTACCTTACATATCTTGTTATATATTATCATTCATTCCTTTCATATATTACATTATCTTTAAGTTGAATACATCATATATGGATACAATACATTATCTTGCATGCTTCCATTCATATATTACATTCTATATTACCTATATACATGTATTTCCTCCATTCATTCATACTTGCATCATATACGCTACATTACCATACATGTTATCATTATATATTGTATTACAATATTTATATATTATGCATTCATATCTATCATTACATATATATCTTGCATTCATATCTAGCATTCATTAATTATATACTTTTATTCATACATTGTATATCATTCTTTTATTCATGTATTGCTTATATGCATTATATTAATTGTATTCCTACATGCTTGCATTCAACCATATATATACATTAATGTAAAGAGAATATATATCATATATATATCATTTCATTCATCTAACATATCATGCATTACATACTCTATATTCATTTAATATCCATACTACATAGGCTCATAGGTTACACAAAATACATATATCGTATAGTCACTCTTCTACATAAAACTAATACTGTACCAATTGGGCATTCACTAACTTTGAGGATTAAAGTATGTCGTAGCCCTTTGTGTTAGCTTTCTGAAACTTTAAACGGATCGCATTTTCGTGTCCGGAAGCTCCCGGAATCGCAAAAACACCGAAACGCGTTCGTCTTTCGTACAGCTGACACTCAAATAATTTTACAAAAAGTTTTAGAAAGAATTTGGCTTATTAAAATATATATTTGAAAATCTAACTTCGTTACGGTTCTTTTAAAAAAAAGGAAGAAAAATTGGAGTTCTAAGCTAAAAGTTATGACATTTCTAAGTTGCTTTGGTTAATAAAAACGTGGATGAATATTATGACGAATTTGGGTTGACCAAGATACTTGGATACCAACATAGGTATCCAAATGAAACTCATTCTAACCATCCTAACTAAGATCAATCCACTCTCTAACCATTCTAAAACCGAATTTAAATATCTATTTAAATTATTATCATACATACATACACATGGGGTGTCCTAATTTGGGATCTATCAAGTAGGACACAAGACACATACCTAAAATCCTCAAGAGAGCTCCAAATGCCTCAAATTTGAATCTAAATGGGACACATGCATGAGGATGGGTCCTACGGATTCAAAACTAATTTATATGCAAAGAAAATCGATTTAGAGAATGGGTTTTACCTATTGGGAGGGGAATCCCAATGAAATCCTTCAGGACACGGCTCCGATACAAAGATCCCTCAAAGTGGACACTCCTCCTCGCACTCCTCTTCCAGTAGCACCCTTCCCTTGGAGAATGGGAATGATTGAGGGAAGGTTTGGTGAAGGAATTATTTGATTTGGAGATCAAATCAATGGGAAGGCTCTCTAAAATTGGGGAAGAACAAAAGGAAAATAAAAGAGGCAAGATTGTAATGAATGAAATGAATCATTCTCCCCAAAATATGGCTACCATGAAGAGTCCATTAGGGATAATGGAAAATGTCCTAATTGCCCCTCTCTAGTCTCATATGGTTAAGTCTAGACTAGGTTCAAGTTTGGGGTCAAAATGATCTAGTTTTGAGTCTCTGACTTAACCATTCTAACATGATAAAAATTAGTTTAATTAACTAACTTAATGTTGGGTCTTATGAGCCATGCTTAACTTAATATTGGATTCCATCTAGAGTTCAAGCTACCCGGGTCATAATACAAGTCGGAACGAGACGAAACTGAAACCCGACTAAACAAATTCAATAAAAACAGTATTAAAAATATAAAAAATTTCCAAAATATTAATGTATAAAAAATGACCAAAATCGTAATACATCAATTTAAATATTATTAAAATAATATAAAATTCACCAATTAATTAAAATCCTAAATAATTCAAAAGTTACAAAATGACCAAAATACCCTTAGCCTAAAAGTTGTAAATAGTCATTCTAATCACATGGTTAGGTCCCCATAGTCATGGTTAGTCTCTAAGCTTAGCAAAACTAGGGATTAACTAGTTAACCATCAAAATCACAATTCAATATTTTAAATATTTTGAAATTGATTAAAAAAATTACCAAAAATTACAACATTAGTTAAATCTTATTATCGATTAATCAAAATTATAAAATTTCAAAATTACCCTCATTTGGAAAACTGGATGTTACACTAGTAGCTGTCCCCTCCCCCAATGGTCCTGTCCAAGATGTATCCACAACCTATCCAGTTGGCTACTGTTATGTCTTCTAACTCGACTCACTAATAACAGTTACCTCCTAACCGTCGCACGTCCCGTACGTATCGATGGCCAGTCGAGTACGCAGGTCCGTGTCCTATATGAACTCACTCATCACGTGATACACATGTGTCAAGGCCATAGGGGATATGAAAATATCCCACATACTCATAGGGTGGTCAACTGACACAAGGTCAACATGCAAATAAGACATAAATAAATATAACGGCTAGATTTTGCTGCTTGCACCAAAGTGTGACTTGGATGCACATTATATAAAAAAGAACAATAAGAGAAATAAATATACAATAATAATATATGCTGAAAATAAATGAGCACAATCAGAAATCTATGACAAGGTATACTTGCCTGTGGTGCGAGGAGAGCAATCCCAGAGTAGTAAACGTCAGCACAAGACTCACAAATCACAGATGACTCTAGACGCTGAAACAAACATCAAAAATGATCTCGGTGAAGACGATATAGCTAGGAAACATCTGGCCAAAAGTCTAATTCTGGAACAGGGGCAAAATCGTATTTTCGGGTCAAAACGATGTCCGCCGTTGGACCCGCTTCGTACCGAAACGTGTGCCAAAGTCTATGGTCTCTAAAGTCATTAAACTACATGTCTACGAATTCAGTTTGAAGAGGGGAACTCAATGGTATGTCCAGTTTTGGATTCCGATGAGCCGTGTACAAATTCGCCCGTTTGAGTGGGTCGCGGGCCCGCCAATTTTGGCATTCCGATCAACCTTCTCAGAATCGGACCAAAATTGGTATGCAAGACCAGAATTTTAATTCGGACCTGTTGGCACAAGTTTTGTCTCAATTTGACGAATATGCACACAAAGTTATGACCAAGTTTGCAAATCACCGATACTGGGATATCTTGACGGATACAGACTGATTTCGTCGCACACACGCGACGAAACTGAGTTTCCTCAGTTCCCACATGTCAGTAATGTCCATACGCACCTTTCGATGCATACAGCATGTGACCACGTCGTCCGGTTTGTCGGGACGCACGTCCTATCGAAAAAATTTAGAATTTTATATAAATTAACACATGTTTTTCTACAAATTCAACATCAATTTATTTCTTACACGTTAATTGAAACGACGATCCAGAGGATACGTTGCGATCTCGGTTATGTTGTCTTTTTCTTTTTCTGATTATTTTCTACAAATCGTTATTGCACAACAAGAAAATTGGCCGACAAGTTGTCATTTTAAAACTATTTTTAGTATTACATAAAATAGGTTTTTCATCAACTTCGTCTCAATTTTTCTTGCAAGTCGATGGGTTGTTTCGAAATCCACCGAGAGGATCTCGAAGAGGGTTAAGTCTACTTTCCAGAAAATCTTACGGATGGAAATTCGGTGCTACGAGTAAAAAGTTACGTCGTAGGGAAGTAGGGTACCTTGAGTGGGAAAACTGCTCCGTGGGTGACGAGGGGCTGACTTTTGATGCTCCGTTCGTCGTGCACAAAACTCCGTCGCTGGTGAAATGAACTCGTAGGTGAAGAGGGTATGTTCTGTCGCAATTTTCGTTTTGGAAGTTTAGGGTTTTGTGGTTTGTGGAGGAAGATGTATTTATAACAACTTGTAGCAAAACCTAATACTAATAGGTTTAAGAATAAGGATATGTAAATCCCACGGGTTGTGGGTCGACGGTTAGCTTGCTGCCTCAGCCGCAAGCATAGGTGAGGGGTAGGGCCCGCCCACTTTAAGTGGGTGGGTAATTTTTATTTATTTTTTCTTTTTCTTTTTCTTTTCTTTGTTCTTTTCTCTCTCTCTCATTAGAAGGCTGTGCTGTGGTCGGTCCCCCTTGGGCCGACCACCTCTGTTAAATTTTTTTTCTTTTTAAAACTACTATATATAACTAGATATATATATAACTATATATATATATATATATATATATATATATATATATATATATATATATATATATATGAATACAATCACAAAAAAATCCTGTAAATTGTAAATAAGTAACAATTTTTTTTATAATAATTGTAGACTATATTTAGTTGCAAAATATCGTGCAACCAATCAAACATATTATATGTATACATCTATAATTACATACATGTATACTAATTACCTCTTTAATTCTAATAATATAGAAAAAAATAATTTTTAAAGCACCAAAATAATTAGAAAATATTGGGGTTTTACTTGTATGGTGGTATGGGATGAAGCTGGAGGTAGCTCGCTTCGTAGCCAGATATTTGGTCTGTCAGCAGGTTAAGGCAGAGAGACAGAGGCCAGAAGGACTGTTACAGTTATTGCCTATTCCAGACTGGAAGTAGGAGCACATCATGATGGACTTTGTTTCTAGATTGCCATGTACACCAGGAGGGAAGGACGCGATTTGGGTCATCGTAGACAGGTTGACCAAATCAGCCCACTTTTTGCCATTTAAAGTTGGTACGTCTACCGAGAGGCTAGCAGAGATGTATATGCGGCAGATTGTCAGGATACACAGAGTTCCGGTAAGCATTATCTCGGATCAGGATAGTTACTTCACTTTCTATTTTTGGCAGAGTCTACAGACTAGTTTGGGCGCTCAGCTCAAGTTCACTACTGCATACCACCCTCAGACGGACGGACAGTCAGAGAGGACTATTCAGACACTCGAGGACATGCTGCGAACTTGTGTCTTGAATTTTGGCAGTTCCTGGGAGGATTATTTGCATTTAGTGGAGTTTGCATACAACAACAGTTTCCAGGACAGCATTAGGATGTCACCATTCGAGGCGTTGTACGGGCGTAGGTGTCGTACACCCTTGTCTTGGGATGACGTTGGAGAGCGAGCTTTATTGGGACCTGAGATGGTTGTTGACGCAGCCGAGCAGGTGAAGCTCATCAGAGATCGACTTCGCGTGGCACAGGACAGACAGCGGCATTGGGCCGATAGCCACCAGACACCTTTGCAGTTTGAGGTACAGCTTAGACTTAGGATTAGGATTTTGTTTGTTTTATAATTTTGATTGATCATGTGATTGTTATAGTTAAGTTGAGACCTTGTTTGTGCTAGGTTGAAGATCTGGTGTTCCTGAGGATATCTTCGACGCGTGGCACTATTCGCTTTGGTGAGGTAGAAAGCTTAGTCCGTGCTTCATCGGACCTTTCGTTATCAGCGAAAGAGTCAGGGACGTGTCATACAGACTAGACTTGCCCCCTGTATTAGAGGGAGTCCATAATGTATTTTACGTATCGAAGTTGAGATGGTATGTGGAAGATCCCATCCACGTACTGGATCATTCCGAGATCGAGATGGGCCCTACTCTCAGTTATCCAGAACAGCCTATGGAGATTCTCGATCGACGAACGAAGGTGCTGAGGAACCAGATGATACCCATGGTTCGCGTAGCTTGGAGGCACCACTCTCCAGGTGAGTCTACCTGGGAGAGGAAGGATAACATATGTGGGCAATACCCTTGTCTCTTTCAGTCTTGAGGTATGATTTTTCTATCCTTCTCATCTATTCAGTTTTGTCTTTAATTTCAAGGACAAAATTATTTTAAGGAGGGTAGATTTGTCACATCTATTTTTCTAGTTTGAGAGTATCTTGGTGATTGTAATTTTTTTGATTATTTTAATATACTATATTATTGGTAATGTGATTTTTGGCATTTTAATTGTGTAGCCTTGGTGCAACCTAGCCTAGTGTCTCACAATGACTTAGTGACATGGTTAGCATGTTTAGTTAGGTTTTAGTATTTCCATTATAGTCAGTTTCAAGTTAGAAGCTAATTAGAAATCATTAGCTAATATCAAGTTAGAACCCTTGACTATTAATTTATTTTAACATGTAGAGAAGCCATAGCCATTGGATTAAAACCCTAACCTATTTCTCATGATGTGGCCGGCCATAGGGGTTCCTAGAGCACCTATATAGCCTCTCATGTTGAGCACTTGCCTTTTTTTCCATTCCTTCTCTTTCTGGCAAAAACCTAGGTATGTGTTCCTTCCTATTTTCTTTATTCCTTCTCATTTTTAATTCTAGTCTTTTGCATTGGGTTCTAACTTAGTTTTGCGGACTTTTGGGGGTGAGCAATCTCAGTTTTGGAGAGTGTAGGATCATTCAAGTTGCAGAAAGGATCTTCATTTTGGAGCTTTTTATTAGGAATTCACCCTCAATAGGTAAATCTCTTCAAATCCCTTCAAATATATGAATTTTTTCCATAGATGCATCCATCTAGGTGTCCCCTAGCCGTAGGATGAGTTTTGTAGGAGTTGGTATTGGTTTAGTGTCCGTATCAGACACGTATCAGTGCCTATGCATTGGTGTTCGACGAAATGCCTCAAAATGGTTTTTTATGCATATTTTTGAAAAATAATTGAACAGATTTGTAGATCTATATGTTGATTATGGATTTGTGTCGTACTGAGGTAAAATTCGTGCTGTGTCCGTGTCCAAATTGGACACGAACCCTCTCGCACACGAGCCGTACCTGTGTCCTGCTGCTCGGGAACTGTAACAGACATGATACGACTGTTCGTGATCCCAAACTTGGTAGACACGTAGAGCACATGTCTGACACGATGCTGATCAA